>NW_023607629.1:0-41988 GCF_013339725.1 Rhipicephalus microplus
GTTATGATGTAATTCCTTGGTGGCTTCTTTTGGAAAGATTTTGGCAAATTGTATTGAGTGCTTCGTCTAATATAAAAATGAAAAAGAAAAACACCCACCTTCCTGGATGTCGTAAGATACACTTTCACCGTCGCGTTGGGTTGCCAGACGGACGTCTAAAAAGAAGTGTTGACCCCCTTAAAATACAGGAATTTAATCTCACCGAAGAAGAACTTTGGATCACAATTAATTCGTCGAAGCACTTTTATTTCAATGCTACATAGCAAGATTTCATGAGAAGCAACCCTGAAAAATTTTGGGCTTCTATTTTACCCAGCTCAGCTGCCACAATTACAGTTGTTAATAATAACGTCCTCTGCAGTGTCCCCTTAACCATTTCTAACGCGTTCAACGAATACTTCTAATCGGTATCACAAGCTGACAACTTAAAAAACCCTAGCTTTCACCATGGTTGAAATAACTCAATCGGTGACATTTCCGTATCTCTCGACGTTGTTATGAACCTAATTTAGCACCTGGGAAATAAAAAACGTCTTGGTCCTGACGGCATTCCTAATATTTTTCTTCTTACATATTGTGAGTGGACCAGCCACTACTTGGCCATATTTTTCAGAAGCCCTTGAGCACTTGAACTGTTCCGCCAGCTTGGAAATTAGCGAAAATTCTTTCTATGCATAAATCTGGCACCAAGTAGTAACGAATAAACTATCGCCCGATTTCATTAACGTCTCAATAAAGTAAACTTTTCGAACACATATTCTTTAGGCATAGTATGGGGTTTCTTGAAAATAATAACATCTTATGTAATGCCCAGCATGGTTTTCGCCAAGGTTTTAGTACAACCCAGCTTGTAGAATTTCCTTACGACATTTCGAACGCTCTAGACTCTGGTTACCAAATTGATGTAATTTTCATCGACATTGCAAAAGCATTCGACACTGTTACACATTGTAAACTTCTGCACAAACTTCACGCTGTTCTTAACAATTATTCTTTAGCTGACTGGATTGCTAGCTTTTTAATCAATCGTTCTCAGTTCGTTTCTTTTAATTCCTCAAACTCGTCTGTTGTGAATGTTTCATCTGAAGTCCCCCAGGGTTTAGTCCTGGGACCACTTTTTTTCTTATTGTACATAAATGATTTGCCCAATTATGTGTCTGCGAAAATCCGCCTTTACGCTGATGACTGTGTCCCATATAATGTATGTAATACCAATAATGACCACAATATACTTAAGGATTGTGTTGCACAATTTTGAAGATGGTGTGACACATAGCAAATGAACATAAACTTTACTAAAACAGTTGCTCTTTCCCTCAGTAAACGCAGCTCAGTTTCTTTGTTCGATTACTCCTTCAATGGCTCCTCTCTGTCACGTGTGTCCGAATATAAGTACCTATGCCTCATCTTCACACCCAATATGTCTTGGTCTAAGCATATCGAATACTCTTGCAATGAAGCTTTAATGAATCTTTGCTACGTGATTTGTACATTAAAAGATGCTCCACCCGAAACAAAGTTGCTAACGTATAAATCACTCATCCGTCCCATCCTCTAATATGCCTGCCCCGTATGGAACCCTCATAAAAATTCAGACATCAGCACACTAGAATCCGTTCAGAAGAAAGCCATCCGTTTCATTTTCTGCCGTTACGACTAGAATTTCTCACCCTACTCTAAACTTGCTACGTTAGGTCTGCAAACCCTGTCCGAGCGACGCGAGCTTGTATGCCTAAAAATGCTGCATATTCTTGTTATTACCCTATGCTACGCTATAACTAACAAATATATGTCTCCAGATGAATTGTAATCCACATGGAATAGCCACAAACTCAACCTGACACCATTCCATTCACGTACTAAAATATTTAAAAACAGCTTTTTTCCGCACACAATAGAAAAAATGGAATGTATTGCTTGGGTCAACTAGATCATTGCCTTTAGAAGATTTCTTGCATAAATGTATTGATTTGCGATTTATTTATTAGGAGTTGTAATTTTTTGCTTGAATGTATTGATTCGAAATTTGTTTATTAAAGGTTAAAGTTTTCTTTGTTAAGAGTTGCATTCTTGTGTGTTCTGATGTTTAGCAAACCCACTCCTGCGATAGCCCAATTCGGGCTGCAGTATGTAAAAACAAGTAAAATAAATATATACTGTTGATATGCTAATATTGAGTAAGCACTCATGAAACGTCCAAGTATTGTTACTTTCGAAGTGGTTTTCAGTTCACAAAATATAATAATGTTGAAGCATGTGCAATTGTTTCTGTTTAAGTACCTAATGCATAGCATACTTACTGCTAAATTGAACACCGGTGTAAAACGTGCAACGTCTGTTGGACTTGAATTAGAGGAAAACCAAGAACGCTGGTAAATATGTCTATAATATAGCTAGCAGTGTGAAAATCTTGTTCAGGAGCGTTTTTATATTCAGTTATCTGCATACAGTGAACCGTCGGCGAAGTCAAGTTTGTGTATTTTATGTAGGTAGAAGTGTACATTAAAATGCTTCTGTTCTATGCCTTAGGATTATTCGTCACTATATCTTCATTAAAACCAGATTTCGCGTTAATGGAACGACACATCCAAATTTACGAAGTGTAATTGTAACGAGTTCCATTCGTGTTGCAGGAGCCTTTATCGGAAACTCGTTTCCACATTGGGAAAGAACACAGAACAATATTTCGCTACTCATTTACAAGGACATGTACAATATTGCATGTCACTGCCACTAGTAACCTATAAAAATGACGTGTTAACAATACTCGTGCCAAAGAAAAGTAGCGGAAACTACCTTTTAATTTTATTCAATGTGGTTCTACTGAAGAACCCACAATAAGAATTTTTTAATAATAAATAGATTTTCATAAATGTAGCAGGCCTTCGCAATATTACATAGAACTTCCATCAGAAATAGTCGAAACTAAAAATGACCTCCATATTTCTCTTACCTCCGAATTTCTCACCTCGCGCCAGTAGGCAATCACACAAGCCTCCATTAGCGCCCATTTTTTCAAGGCTTGGGAGAGAATATTGGCTTTTTTTTTTACGCCAAATGTCTATCGGTCAGCACTTGTCACCTATGTTTGATCCCCAAAAAATCCTGGCGCTTGGCTCATCAAAGCCGGTGCGGCTTCTCAGATTAACTATGCGAAAAAAGTTCATTCTGAAGTTGTGCTTGTACTAGGTGAACACATGCGCAAATTCAGCAGTAGTAGAGAAAATGCTTCAATAGGTCAGTCACTAACAAAAAATCCTGCGCACAAGCATTCTTGTTTACTTTAATTTGCAATATATTTACCGCTGAAACTTGTGATCGTCAACATGAAGGTGTTTCATCAGTCTCGTTCTTCAGGAGAAAAATAGCCAAAACATAGTCGGATCTGCAAAACAAAGAAGAGAAATTTCCTTCAAAACAAGGTTAATAAATGTTGTTTTTTTTCGTAGCAACTGTTAGGTAGCAAGGAAATTAAAATACTGCATGTTTAGACAGTCTTCGAAAACAGTTGGCTTCCCTTTAAATGTTTCCAACAACGTTACTGAACTGTGTGTTGCGCGTTCATTTTATACGCAGACTGCCTTTTTTGTAAGAGTAATAGGTGTGTGTTACATCGTCATTAACTTTCGAAACGACCACGTATTGAAATTTGTCACTGCGTGATGAATTGGTTCGAATGTTTTGCCGCGTCAATTATCCAGTTAAAAGGAATACTAAACAGCTTGGAAGTATAGGAATGTTGGGAAAGTTGACGAAACTATGTCAAGTTTACTATTCTACACGTGGGGAGAAGAGAATAAGGAAGCAAAACAGAGAGGAAAATTAGAAAGGAGAGACACATTGCACACCACATACACCATGCAGGCCTTTCACAGGTGGCCACTCAGTAATGTTGCCTTCGAGTACTCTATGATGACCCGCGTGGCTTTTTGCGCTGATTTTGTATGAGACGAGCTCCCCATAATATTTCTCAACTTAAATAAAGGGCTGACCGAAGAGACTCTTCAGTGCACAATGCAGAATCTGGTGGTCTTATTTTTTAGGAGGAGTTGGGTACAGGAGATGATCAATAGTTTCTACACAGTTGCAGTTATCGCGCTTGGTAAGCCAGCTATGCTAATGTGATTGCTCAGTGAGTAGGCAGAGGCTACACCAATTCATAGACGACACATCATTGTTGCGTCACGTGGCAGTTGTAGTTGGAGCAGCGATTCAAGGTTCTGTGGATGACGACTGTATACGCTGCAGTATCTCAGTGTATAGCGTGGAACTATGCTTGCTGCGACGTCATTAACCTCTAGTGTCGACTCTTGACAGAGTCATGTGCAGTTTGGGAATTCCATCATGTGCACATCGGGCAGCGTCGTTGGAGAAGTAATTACCACTGATTCCAAGCGACCCGGCAGTGCTTGGGAGAATATGTCGTGCCCTTGATCATGGGCGTGAGGAGAAATTTTGTCAAACCGAGACACCCATTGACCGTAGCTAGGTCGCCCCAGACTTTGCATACATTGAAGGCCCGCCATAGAGTCACAGAAAATGGTCCGTTTACTATAGATGACATCCGTCTGGGTGGAAATTGTGGAAGTGGGGTGCCCCATCTTGGATAATCAACAAGTGATAGGACAGATTATGTTAAGCCCGCCTTGAAGTCACAGGAAATGGTTCGTTTACTATAGGTGACATCCGTCTGGGTTGAAATTGCGGCGGTAGAGTGCCCCAATATGAATAATGAACAAGCGATTGGACTGATTGGTCAGCAATTATTCTAGGCGTTCGATGACAGTACGCAGAGACACATCACGGCGTCGTTCATTGCCGTCGTGTGTGAATAGGGAAACGAAAAAGACGCAAGTTTCAGTCTCGGTGCCAGGCGTGGTGCTCGATTCATCGACTGGGTAGTGGGGCAGACAGTCTGCGTTCTGACTAGGCATGCCCACTTGTACGTCACTGTGTAGCCTTATTCTGGAATTACGCTACAATTTTTCATGACCAATGCTAATAGAGTGCATGATAGTTCGTTGTTATTGAGAAATTTGTGTTATATAAATATTACCGCAACTTCAAGACTACCCAGACAGAAGCAAGGCATTCACGCTGTGTAGTTACAAGTGAAAGGAGGTGGCTGGCGTGGGCGTTGTACTATAAGATGCCTCTGTTCATAGACTACTATCATCAGGACCACTATCATCGGGATCATAACAACCTCTGTCGGTCCGATGGAACAAAGTAAGCGTCGTCAAAAATGTGATGAGGCGAGAAAAAAAGATTGTTGCAAATGTAACGAGGGCAGTGGGCATGGAGCACGAGTATAGAAAAGGAAGAAGACTTGCTGTGATCACAGGCTTGAGTTCAGTTAGCCCCACTATTTACCAAGCTGAACTACTGGCAATAGTTCTTGCAATGCGTAAAATGCCGCAAGATCTATCAGCGGTGATTGTTCTAACGGACTGTCTCTCGATCTGTACTGCCTTAAGCTTACGAACTTTTTTCGCGTACCTTAAAAACTTTCTATTCGCTCATTCCTACACATGTGCGACTCGTGCGACTAGTTTGGGTACCAGGCCATAGAGGTTTAGGTCTGAATGAGATGCACTAGCTGTGTCTTCCCTTGATTGTCCTGTTTTATCTATTTTGCCTACTTCGGAATATATCACAGCAGCACGCTTTGAAAAACGCACAACGACCAATAACTTTGAAATATCCCCTTTGTTTGTATCAGACTTACCGCAGATAAAGTTACTTTGGAAGAAAAGTGGTGTTCATCAAGAAAGGAAGAAATAGTGATTACCAGGCTGCGTTGTCGAGTCCCCTCATTGAACTTTTACGTTCACAGGTCGGGTCTGGCACAGTCGCCTTTGTGCCTTTATTGTAATGAGAGAAATCTTTGTAGCACTTCTTTTTGTTATGCCGAAAATTCAAAACTCAAAGGAAAAATCTACTAGAAGAACCCCTACAAAAGTTGGGTTTAAACTTGACACTTCCGGTGATTCTTTCATTTGGCGCAGTCGCATTTAGTTTCAGCCACAGAAGCGTTTTTACCGCTGTTACAAATTTCTTACGAGAATCTAAAAGAATGGAATGCTGAAAATAAGTAACTTCAGTTGTTTTAGGTATAATTTTTTGTATGTTTATATGTCTTCTTTTCAAGGTTTTTTTAGAAATTTAACACCTTTTTATTATTACCTATAGCACCTAATTATTCCAACCCTCTCTTTCAAAAAGTGAGTTATTTTAAAAAGCAAGGCACCGTCTCATTCATGGCCTATCCCCCTAGGTGGGTTTCGCCAAAGTGTTGAGCAACCAACCAACCAACCAACCAACCAACCAACCTTGCGCCAAACAAAGCCCTCGTTCGCTGAGTTAACTCCTGCTTGTTCGCAACCCATTTCAATTGGTGGAAGTGCTGGGATACACCTGGTCCTCACCCTGGAACTTCGCAGCCGCACACTCCAACGACCGTCTACAATGACTGATCCGGGGCCATCTAAGGCCACTATTCCAGATCTCGCACCTGTGCCTGTCTTTTGCGCTGGCGCTCTCTGGCAGCACGACCCCCCCCCCCCCCCCCCCCCGCCGTAATTGGTGGCACAGAGGACCAAGATGTGGACTACTCGATTTCCGAGTATGAACTGGTCAGCGCATACAATAAGTGAGACGCAGCTGATAAACTCACAAATGTGAGTTTCTACCTGACCTACGTGGCAAAACTATGGTACAGGAATCATCAAAGTCCCCGCAGGGGCGCCTGCGCAAGTAGGCGTTTGGTGTGTAGCGACACCACGGACCCGAGCTAACGGGGGAGTTTCTACTCCCTCCCACGCCTAGCCGTGCGTGGCTTTGCCGTGTCCGGGGAAAAGGGGATCCTGGGGGTTGAGCCGACGCTGGGTGATTGGACCGTTAAGGCCCCCCGGCAGAGGCAACACACCCCTTTGGCCCCGGCTTCACGTAGACGGCACCCCTGGGCTGACCCACCCAGGGGAAATCGGCAGTCGCCTTTTCCTATCTCTCTCTCCCTACATCTTCGTCTTTATCTCTTACTGTTTATCTGTCCTGTCTTCTACTCTCTTCTGTTTACTTCCAAACTTCCTGGCGGCGAGGGTTAACCCTGTGCAAATAGCCTACCTTGGTCTAGGCGCATTGGGTTATAGTTGCGTTGTACGGCTGGCGTCTGCAGGTTTTAGCATCCACAAACTTGTAGCGTCCCCTTGTTGGGCTCCGTGGTGGGTGGCCGCCAACGCTTCTGAAGAAAATTAAACTGGCATGCATAAAGCATTTCCCCTATTAAGTGATCGTGCCTCCTCAAAGCGGGTACGCACCGAAGATATCAATTTTTTCCTCCGGCCAAGACAAACCTTTCCTCATTTCCACGTTATACACTGCGAAAAAACTAACAAGCAAGCCAGAACAGTATCCCCCTTCGTAGTGGCTAGGTCCTTAACCGAAACTCTCGGTGCCGGGTACAAGGTTACCAAAATGGCCAGTGGAGATCTACTCCTCGAAGTACGTGACAAAGACCAATTTGATAAACTGAACACCCTCACAACGTTTGGAGACACACCCATCAGTATTACGCCACACAGGTCTATGAACTCATCTCGCGGGGTCGTTTCGGACGCAGATTTGCTTGACCTGACCGAAGCTGAACTTCTTGAAGGATGGAAGAGCGAGAACGTGACAAACGTACAGCGCATTAAGATAAGAAGAGATCAAAAGGAAATACCAACAAAACACTTAGTACTGACCTTTGCTTCGAGCGATTTGCCGGAAACAATTCAGACTGGGTACACAAAAACATCTGTGAGGCCATATATTCCCAACCCCCGCCGTTGCTTCCATTGTCAGAGATATGGCCACGGCTCGCAAAGCTGTCGTGGCCAGAAAACTTGTGCTATGTGTGGAGTCGTGGGCCATGCGTCCGACAACTGCGAAGCACCTGCACACTGTGTAAACTGTGGCGGTAATCATGCCGCGTACTCACGTTCTTGTTCTTTCTGGAAAAAAGAAAAAGAAATCATCACTTTAAAGATAAAAGAAAACATTACATTTAAAGAAGCAAGAAAAAGAGTCTCGCCATTTTATGGCCCTACATATGCTGATGCGGCGCGCCAGGGGGCAGTGTCGCACCAGCCCTCGCCACTCCTTCGGCCTGCGCAGAGCGAGCCATTGGCTGTGGCGCCTGCCCCCAAGGCGGCAGTAGTTGAGTCTACTCCGCCTACTATTGAACAGAGACCAGGGACTCCAGGGTCCTCGGGTCTCAAGGCCTCACCTCGCCAGGCGAGGCCCAAGCTTCGAAAAACCAGCTCGCATGAGCGGGCATCCAGTGCCTCCGAGGAGGCAATGGATACGGCGGCACCTCTGGTGCCAAAAGAGCGGCGCGGCTCTCTGGAGCGCGCCAAGAAAACTAAAAAGCTCATAACAGGGCCTGATAATAGCCCTGCTACTTGAGCTCGACCTTTCAGTTTAAACAAGTCACTCCCTTAACGTACACACAGCACTACTTTACTTCCAATATGGAAACACAAATTATACATTGGAACGTCAGAGGCCTGCTTAAAAACCTCGACGACGTCCAAGAGCTTTTATACAAACACTCACCTCAAGTGCTGTGTGTACAGGAAACACATCTTAAATCCTCCAATACAAATTTTTTACGTGCTTACGTCATATACCGAAAGGACCGAGATGATGCTGTGGCGTCATCCGGTGGCGTAGCCATTATTATTAACCAAGGAGTAGCGTGTACACATTTACCACTCCAGACATCCCTTGAGGCGGTGGCTGTTCGAGCGGTACTCTTAAACAAACTCGTCACCATCTGCTCTTTGTATGTACCTCCCCACCAACGTCTTGAAAAACGTGAATTTCAGTCCCTAATAGACGAACTACCGGAACCTTATTTGCTTCTTGGGGACCTAAATGCACATAGTGGACTGTGGGGCGATTCTCGCTGTGATGCACGAGGTCGTCTCATTGAACAATTTCTCTTCTCTTCCGGCGCCTGTTTGTTGAATAGGAAAGAGCCAACCTACTATAACGTTGCCAACAAAACTTACTCGTCTATAGACCTCAGCATCGTATCACCTTCACTTCTACCCCTATTGAAATGGAAAATCATAAACAATCCATATGGAAGTGACCATTTTCCTGTAGTGTTGAGTTCACAAACAACATATGAATGTCCTCTACATGTTCCCAAATGGCTGATAAACAAAGCAGACTGGGAACAGTTCCACAACACTACACGTTTGAGTTGGACAGACATATGTAGGTTAAACATAGATGAAGCTGTGAAGTACTTCACAGCTTTTCTAACTGACGCAGCAGCCAGGTGCATACCGCAAACATCTGGAATGCCCGGCAAACGACACGTCCCATGGTGGAACACGGAGTGTCGTAATGCGCGAAAGGAACAGAACAGGGCATGGAGATTGCTGCGCAACTCGCCAACAGCGGAAAATCTTGACACGTTCAAGAAAATAAAGTCTCAAGGAAGGAGAACGCGTCGGCAGGCCAGAAGAGAAAGCTGGCAGAAGTTTTTGTCAGGGATTAATTCATACACACAGGAGGCAAAAGTCTGGAACATGGTCGGTAGGATAGCAGGGAAACAAGTACACACACTTCCACTCGTAAACACTCAAGGTGATACCTTGGAAGATCAGGCAAACTTCCTCGGGGCACACTTTGAACGGGTATCCAGCTCGTCCCACTATACTGACACTTTCCAAAAATACAGAACAAGAATAGAAAAGCAGAAACTCGAACACAAATGCACTAGATCCGAGGCATATAACCAAGCTTTCAGTCTAGCTGAGCTGCAAATGTCTCTAAACTCCTGCAGTACTTCTGCCCCAGGTTCTGACCGTGTGATGTATGAAATGTTAAAAAACCTACCAAACGAAACCCGTAAAACCTTACTTTGTTTGTACAATGCTATTTGGTCTTCTGGCACTATTCCTACCTCCTGGAAAGAGGCTATTGTTATTCCCATTTTGAAAGAGGGCAAGGACCCTTCTTTACCCTCGAGTTATAGGCCTATAGCACTTACAAGCTGCTTGTGCAAAGTCTTCGAAAAAATGATAAACTGCCGACTTGTACATTTCCTTGAAACAAATAATTTGCTCGACCCATTTCAGTGCGGGTTTCGAGAAGGTAGATCCACCACAGACCACCTTGTTCGTATCGAGGCACAGATCAGAGACGCCTTCGTCCATAAACAATATTTTCTCTCTGTGTTCCTAGATATCGAAAAGGCGTATGATACAACATGGCGGTTCGGCATTCTAAGAGACCTGTCTCACCTTGGTGTGCGCGGAAGAATGTTTCATATAATCGAAAGTTACCTGTCAAAGCGGACTTTCCGTGTCCGTCTGGGCAGTGTGCTTTCCCAAACATTTGTCCAGGAAACAGGCGTGCCACAAGGTGGCGTGCTTAGTTGCACACTTTTTATTATCAAAATGAACTCTTTGCACTTGTCCATTCCCCGCAATATGTTCTATTGTACATATGTCGACGACGTTCAGCTTGGCTTCAAGTCATGCAACTTGGCCATATGTGAGCGGCAGGTTCAGCTGGGTTTAAATAAGATCTCCAAATGGGCAGATGAAAACGGATTTCGACTTAACCCACAAAAAAGCACGTGTGTTTTGTTCTCTCGAAAGAGAGGCATGCACTCGGAACCTGACATTCGACTGAACGGGCAACGTCTGTCCGTCAAAGCCGAGCATAAATTCTTAGGCCTAATCTTGGACAACAAGTTGACCTTCGTGCCGTACATCAAGTATCTAAAAACAAAATGTTTAAAAGCCATGAATGTTTTAAAAGTGTTGTCACGTACTACTTGGGGTAGTGATAGGCAATGCCTCATGAACCTCTATAGAAGCCTCATTCGCACCCGCTTAGATTATGGGGCCGTTGTCTATCAGTCTGCTACTCAAAGTGCCTTGAAGATGCTGGACCCCGTGCACCATTTGGGCATCCGCCTTTCTACGGGTGCTTTTCGCACCAGCCCCGTAGAAAGCCTTTACGTTGAGTCAAATGAGTGGTCGCTTCACCTGCAAAGAACCTACATGTCCTTTGTTTATTTCCTTAAGGTGAAAGCAGACAAGAGGCACCCCTCATACTCTACTATAAATGACTTGTCGAGCTCCATTCTTTTTCAAAACAGGCCTTCAATGAGGCAGCCCTTCTCAGTTCGCCTGAAGGGTCTAGCCGAGGACACTGGAGTGTCACTCGAACACAATTTAATGGCTCCTGTAGCATACCCGCCACCGTGGCAGTGGCAGACTATAGATTGCGATGTGTCTTTTTTAGAAGTTACTAAACATGCGCCTATTGCCCATATTCGAACATACTTCTTGGAACTTCAACACAAATACACACGTCCTGAGTTTTTTACAGATGCCTCTAAGTCTAACTCCTCTGTGTCCTACGCTGCTGTTGGCCCTTCCTTTTCGGATGCTGGCCCTCTACATCCAGACACAAGTATCTTCACGGCGGAAGCTTACGCGATACTTGTGGCAGCTAAACACATCAAACAATTACAAATACAAAAAGCAGTAATTTATACAGACTCCCTTAGTGTGGTAACGGCTCTGCACAGTCTTAAAAAACAAAAAAACCCTGTCCTCATCTCACTTTACTCTATTTTGTGCACACTTTACACACTCAACCAACATGTTGTAGTGTGCTGGGTGCCAGGGCATCGTGAAATTCAAGGCAACGTGATGGCGGATCAGCTTGCTGCATCCGTCCACGAGGGCACCGCCACTACACCCATATTAATCCCGGCCCTTGATCTTAAGCCGTCTCTCAAACGAAACATCAGAGACTTCTGGCAGAGCAAGTGGAATACACACACACAAAACAAACTACACATTATTAAGCCACACCTTGGTCATTGGCTGCCAGTATCAAAATCGCGTTATACAGAGGTAATACTAACGAGACTCAGGATAGGACACACATACGCAACACACACACATCTTTTGTCTAGTGACGATCCACCATTGTGCGACAAATGTGGTGAAACATTAACAGTCCTTCACATACTAATCCAGTGTAAACATTTAGAAACTCTAAGAAAACAACATTTTCCATTACTCTACCGACAACATATACCTTCACACCCTGCAATGTTTGTCGGTAGGGAACCACTTTTTAGTCATAAATCATTGTTAGCGTTTTTAAAAGAAATTCACAGCTTTCATGTCATATACCCGGGCATACCGTAGCATGACCTCTCCAGAGAGGTTTTTGCTGCGGTGGCTACACAAGAAAGCACATGCCTCACGGCCCTTGGACGCAAGGGTTTGAACGAGTGAGGCACTTGTGCTAATGCCATACATATCCACCATCGTCTTTTATTATCACCAACTTTTGTCATCTATTCACACCACACACACCTTTCACGGCATGGTCATCATTTTATTACTTGTATGTTTTTACCCGTCTTACTGCGAGGAATTTTATGGCCCTTATACAGCCACTTATCACAATCATTGTCCATATTTTTAGTAAGATGAACTGGCGCTCTTTGGCCGTGAATCGGCCCTTGTGCCATAAAACATCAAACATCATCAGGAATCATCAAAGTGGTTACAGTACCTGGTCGGAATTGGCAAAAACCCTCTCGGAAGTCTTTGGCCATCCTGCTGTCCGCCGCCTACGTGCTGAACAGCGCTTGCAGGGCAGAGCACAGAGAGCAGATGAAACTTTCGCGAGCTGCCTCAAAGAAGTGCTCTTTCTCTGCAAGCTCGTCGATTCGACTTTGGACGAGGCAGGCAAGATCAAGAACATCTTGGAAGAAGTCGACGACGGTGCATTTCAAATGCTTGATTTGAAGAGTCCCCAGATTGTCGTCGAGGTGATTCAGCTCTGCCAAAGCTGTGATGAACTGCGTAGGCAGCGCGCTTCTACACGTTGCGCTGCTCAAGACACCACGGACATCTCATCCCTCGACTATCACTATGACACCGCCAACCACTCCGCGTTGATGCCACTCGTAAAGCATTTCATATGCGAGGAGGTCACCCAGCAGCTATCTATAATCACAAGAACTACCGAGTCGAAGGGATCGTTGTCACCTTCGCTTCGCCAGGTCATTCAATCACAATTTGCTGAAGCATTGCCGCCAGCTCAGTCTCCACCAACTGTTACCGCACCACTAACGTATGCAGCCGCAGTTGCTCAGCCACGTGCGCCAGCATCTCCGGTCATCTACGAAGCTTCTCGCCACGTTAATTCGTCGACGCCACCTTCCCAATCGCTGACAGTCCTGTCTCCGGCTGTATACGAAAAATCTCAGAACTTTTATATGACGCCACCACCTGCACGACGATTTACGGTACTTTATTCAGCGAACAGTGCCCCTACCGTCAGCCAATGGCGCACTCCGGATAATTGGCCAATATGTTTTTAATGTGCCATCCCAGGCCACGTAGCTCGTCAGTGCCGTCATCGCAGCTTCCCTTCCCATGACATTGCAGGCGCCTTACAGTACATGCCCACCATGCCCTCTCAGCCGCGATAACCCGTTCCTGCCGATTCATCTCTAGACGTACGTCCCGGTCGCCGACCATCTGGCTCAAGCCGTTCACTTTCTCCTCGCCGTCGCTCTATTTCTCCAATGTTACGTCGCAACAGCCCACCGCGAGGGGAAAACTGACGGGCGCAGTCCGGAGGGAAGAACTGCGTTGGCAGCAAACATTTCAAGACCTAACTGCTGTCCCCCGAACGAAATCGAACTCTATATTGCCACCCACACGTGGTGGGTCGACTGCAAGAGCGGCTCTATCATCTGGAGGAAAGAAAGAAGATTGCGTGCCTCTTCTCGACTCGAGAGTTAGTCACGACTGACGCATTGTCCCAGCGCTAGCTATTCGGTGTTTTGATAAACGCCCAGTACTTGTGACTCATCGTGACAAATGGGTGGATGTGCTGGGTAGTCTCACAGATGCTACAGGCTCTTTAAGGAAGCCGTAATACGAGTCCAGTTGCAGTCAATACGCCCGTGCATCAGACCAGTCGCCGAATCAGGGGATTGCCTCCGGAAGACGACGATACTCTTCCACCACGTCAACAAACATGACCAGCACTTCAGTGCAAACCTTGCCAACCGGAACTGGAAGCAACTCGTCGAACCGCTATACGTTGGAAAGCCCACGGGCACCGGCAACATTCCACGGTACAGAGCGCGAGGACGTTGAGGACTGGTTGGCAGACTTCGAGCGCGTAGCCATCTTTAATCAGCGAGACGACGCGGCAAAACAGGGTCGTGTCTACTTCTATCTCGAAGACGGGGCACGCACATGGTATCAACATTGAGAGGGGCTGCTGACAACGTGGCTCGAATTCTCTCGTAGACTTCTGGATACATATGCCAGCACTGACCGCCGAGAAAGAGCTGAACGAGCTATTTTTGCCCACGTCCAGTCGGCAAACGAAACTGTGACCGTGTACGTCGAAGACATGACGCACCTCTTCCGACGGGCAGATTCAAGAATGACGGAGGACAAGAAGTTGCGTCACTTGATGCGTGGTGTCAAGGACCAGCTTTTCGCCGGCCTCGTGCGAAGCCCTCCGAAGACGGTCGCGGAGTTCTTGTCCGAAGCTGTGACAATGAAAAAATGCTACAGCACCGGTTACAACCAATACGACAGGCAAGTCAGTGGCATGTCCACTGCTGACATTTTTACCGCCGCTGGGACCAGCAATGACTGCTTAAGTGGACTCATTCCGTAATATCGTACGTGAAGAGTTACAAAAGGCTGGTGTAACACCTCATCCTACGGTTAGCTCTATTGCAACTGCGATCAAGGATGAGCTGCACCAGGCCCTTGGGACACCTTGCTTCGTGATACAGGTACGTCAGCTCCTGCTGAATACCGCCGTGCGGCAACCTACGCGGAAGCCTTGAAACGCCCTGCTGCATCACCGCCATTGTTCGTTCATCCTGTCCCTGCTGTTTCACTCGAGTCAGCGCAGCACATACCATACTACGAAGGCACGTACACGCCACCACCCCTGTCCATTGTCCGTGGTGCTTCTGTCGCCCTACTGTTCGGTGCAACCTCTCCAGTACATCGAAGATCGGCACTCGTCTCCTCAGAAGTCTGATGTCTGGCGCACACCCGATCGTCGGCCTCTATGCTTTCAGTGCGGAGAAGCTGATCACTTGTACCGCCAGTGCCCATATCGCCGTCTTGGACTTCGCGGCTTCTCTGCGTACTCGACGCCACCCCGTTACGGCCAGAGGCCACGCGACATCAAAAACTACCTCTCCAGGCAGCATGCACCACCGTCTGCCGGGCGCCAGTCGCGCTCGCCATCACTGAGGCAATTTTCATCAACGCGCCAGCGGTATTCTACCGCACGATCTCCCACCCCCGCCGGGAAAACTAGCCAAAGCGACCTCTGAGGGCGAGGTCGCTGAACGTCGAAGCGCTGAAGACCTCCTATTGTCGCAGAACCGTACAGAAACTGGTCCGACATCGCATACTGCTGCGAAGGATAGCTGGCTTTCACTCGACATAGCAGTGACAATTGATGGTTGTGTAGCTAATGCGTTAGTTCCATACTGAGCGGGAAACTCGCATACTCCCCATATATCCCATACTGAGCGGGAAACTGACAACACAGCTGAAAAAAGTACATGATGAAACAAGCGCAGAAATACACACAGTCAGAGAAGACACAGACAAGCGCTTACTAGCAACTGAAAATTTAATAGCGAAGCGAACACTAATAAATACATCACATGCATGTACGTCAATCCCGACTTCCCCTGTCATCATCAACAACGCGATATAACAAAATATGCACGTGCCCACAACCGGAAACAAACACGTGTCAAGAACTAAGAAAAAAAATGTGAAAAACAAAAAAACAGACAAAACCAAAGAAACAAAAACAAAAAAACGTAACACAGAGAAAAACACTGGGTTATGTGACGTCCAAAAAAGCAAATCCTGCATTTGTTAGTAGAGCTGACGCTTGGCTGACGCAAAGAAAGTAATCACGCCGTGGCATAACTCGCAGATTCGGACAGCTGGTGGCCATGTCGTTACTCCACTGGGCGCCTGCACAATTAGAGTACCGATTCAAACGTATAAATCGTAGCAACCTGCCTTCTTCTACGTGAATGTTGCCGTGACGTCATTCTGGGAGTTGACTTTCTACAGGAAAATGGAGCTATCATTGATCTGCAAGAGCACCGCGTCACGTTCTCCGCCCAGCGAGCAATCAACGTGCAGGATGACGAAAGGCGTTTCGACGTACTCCGTATTTCTGAACAGAGCGCGACGCTTCCTCCCCGAGCAAGTGTTTAGTCTACGTAACATGCTGTGGTTTGAGCGATGGCGACGTGGTGGCCGAGACAAATTTAGAATACCTCCTGCAGCAAGGCATCTGTGTAGCGAGAAGTGTAATACACGTTCGTGATGGCCGATCTGAATTGCTCGTTACCAACTTTAGCAACGAGCATCGACACCTTTTCCGTGGCACTTCGATAGCATTTGCCCACGAAGTAGCAAACGTAACCAACTGTCTCATGTCAGAAATAGTGGATAACGCAGACACGTCAATGAGCAACACTGACATCAATCCTGATCTGTTCACCGATAACCAGACTGCGCTGAGAGCGCTCTTGTTCGTGTACAGGTCTTGCTTCGCAAGTTGCTCAAAGATCCGCAACGTCCATCACTCAACACAGGATCATCAAGTAGGAGGACGCACGCCCAATACACCAGCACCCCTACCGCGTGTCGGCTAAATAACGTGACTTGATACGTACGCAAGTTCGCGAGATGCTTGACGATGGCTTTATCCAACCATCAAACAGTCCGTGGTCATCTCCAGTCGTTCTCGTCAAAAAGAAGGACAGGTCGCTACGCTTCTGCGTCGATTCCCGAAAGCTTAACAACGTGACCAAAAAGGATGTGTACCCGCTGCCGCGTATCGACGATTCACTGGATAGACTTCGTTCTGCCCATCATTTCACTTCTCTTGATCTCAAAAGCGGGTACTGGCAAATCGAGGTAGATCATCGAGACCGCGAGAAGACAGCATTTGTGACTCCAGATGGCCTATACCGATTCCGAGTACTCCCTTTCGGCTTGTGTTCAGCGCCGGCAAATTTTCCGCGAATGATGGACACTGACCTCACAGGGCTCAAGTGGCAGACATGTCTTGTCAACCTTGATGATGTGGTGGTCTTCTCTGCCACGTTCGAGTAGCACATTCACCATCTGCGCAGCGTGCTGGAGGCTATCCGATCGGCGGACCTCACACTAAAACCACAGAAGTGCCACTTCGGCTATGAAGAACTCAAATTTCTTGGACATATAGTTAGCGCCGAAGGATTCCGGCCCGATCCAGACAAGTTTGCCGCTGTTGCCGAATTACCAGCTCCTGTCAATACGAAAGCCGTCCGGCGCTTCCTTGGCTTATGCGCCTACTATCGTCGGTTCATTCGTGGCTTCTCACAGATAGCAGAATCTCTGACTCGTCTCACAAAGGACGACATGCCGTTTGTTTGGGAAAACGAGCAACAAGCAGGTTTTGATGAACTGCGATAACGCATGCAATCAGCGCTCGTTCTCGCTCATTTTGATGATGGTGCTGACACGGAGGTGCATACTGACACTAGTAACGTTGGGATTGGTGCAGTGCTCGTTCAGCGTCAAGATGACATCGAAAGAGTGATAGCCCAGCTGCTCTCTATCCCGTGACGAGGCAAATTATTCCACTACAGAGAAAGAGTGCCTTGCAGTCGTGTGGGCAATCATCAAGTTTCGCCCGTACTTTTTGGTCGTCCCTTCAAGATTGTGACAGACCACCACGCCCTCTGTTGATTGGCAAGCCTGTGCGACCCTTCAGGATGGCTAGCACAGTGTAGCTTGCGGCTGCAGGAATTTGACGTCACCATCGTCCGTAAGTCCAGTCGTAAGCATGAAGACGCTGACACACAGTCACGTGCACCCCTTCATGTCGTCAGTCAGGACGCAGAGGAAGACGAAAGCTTCCTGGGACCATTAGCTCATCAGGCTTGAGGAAATGGCAGCGAGATGACGCAGAGATTTGTCCTATTATCGATCATTTAGAGGGTCAGGGCACAATTATACCACGTCATTTATTCCGCTCGTTGCCGTCGTTCTGCCTTCGAGACAGTGTGCTGTACAAGAGAAACGCTCGTTCGAACAACCATGCCTACCTCCTGGTGTTTCCTCGAGACATGCGAGAAGACGTCCTCTTCGTTTGCCATGACGAACCTACATCCGGTCATCTGGGCTACTCACGGACACTTTCCAGAGGGAGCGAGAGGTACTATTGGCCAGGACTTTTGGCAAGCGTCAAGAAGTACGCCAATAGCTGACGGGAATGTCACCGCCGAAAGCAACCATCTGTTAAGCCAGCTGGTTTGCTTAAGCCCATTGAAGCACCTTGCAGGCAATTCGACCAAGTTGGCATGGACATTCTCAGGTCATTTTCCCTGTCTGCGGACAGACAAATGGGTGATTGTCGCGACCGACTATTTGACACGCTACGCTGAGACGCAGGCGATCCCGCGAGCCACGGCTTCTGAGGTAGCACAATTTTTTATGCGCCACATCGTGTTACGACACGGTGCTCCTTCCCGTATAATAACGAACAAAGGGACGGAATTCACGGTGCAGCTTATGGACGAAGTTTTCAAACTGCGTCACACCAGACATCGAAAGACAACTCCGTACCACCCGCAAACCAACGGAATTACGGAGCGACTGAATAAGACCATCGCAGACATGATCTCAATGTACATCGACATACAGCACAAAACATGCGACCGGATCTTACCTTACGTGACCTTCGCGTATAATACCGCTGTGCAAGAGACCACGCGACTCACGCCATTTCGGCTTCTCTACGGCCACGAAGTGCAGACCATGCTGGGCTCTCTGCTACCGTGTCAAGACGAAGACGATTTGGCAACTGACGCCGAAGAATTCGCAGAGCATGCTGAAGAAGCCCGGCAGCTCGCGCGACTACACATCGGCCAGCAACAGCAGGCAGACGCACGGTGCTATAACACCCGCCACAGAGAAGTGTTTCACAACCCCGGAGACCAAGTTTGGGTGTGGACGCCCGTCCGCCGCCGTGGCCTTAGTGAAAAGTTACTGAGCCGGTACTTTGGCCCATATAAAGTGTTACGCCGCTTCAGTGACGTGAACTACAAAGTGGTTCCGGACTCAACATCGAAGGCACGGAGCAGGACACGACCGAGGCCGGACGTCATTCTTGTGTTGCGCATGAAACAATTTATTGCGCGTTGTTCGTAACTTTTTCTTGCCGTATGCTGTTCTTTGTGTTATTTATTGATTCTTGTGAACTTGCTTCTTCGTTCATTGATTTTTTTTATATTGGCGCGCTCGTTAATTTCTACTTTTACTTTATCTGAATTTCCAATTTGTCTTTTTTCATGTGACTATGTTGTAATATTGGGGTGGTGCTATGTACTTTTCTTTTCCTCTTTTGGGACTTTTTTCTTTTCGAAAGGGAAGTTAATGCCACCCACACGTAGTGCGCCGACTGTAAGAGAGGCTTTACTATCTAGAGGAAAGAAAGAAGATCGCGTGCCCCTTCTCGACTCGAGAGCCAGCCACGACTGACGCATCGTCCCAACGCTAGCTATTCTGTGGTTTTAGAAACCCCCAGTACTTGTGATTCATCGTGACAATATTGATGGCATTAGGTGCACGAACTTGTTGACACTGGAGCTGCCGTATCTGTAATTAGCGAGAAACTGTGCCGAAACTTGCAGAAAGTGACCACGCAACTTACCGACCTACGTCCCATCATATTCAGCCTTCAGCTTTGTGCACTGCATGAGTCGTCATTCAAGGTGCGATGTACGTCGTCGCATTTGTAGTTTTATTCTGTTCTTCACATGACGTTATCCTTGAGTGAGACTTTCCTTCGTCAAACTTCTGCTTTGGTCGACTGTGCTCGTTCCGTACTCGCGTTATCTGTGCCATGCCATGAACCCGATAATGGCGCTTCGTGTGGAGTGTTTGCTGCTTCTGACATTGACCTTGCGCCTTTCACAGCTGTTGCTGTCTTGGTGTCATGTGCCTGCCCTCCGAAGTCGCCTGTGTTGTTTATGCCATCGGTCACATCTGCCTGCCATCGAAATATCATGCTTCTGTTTGCCGTCGTCTTTTTTCGCAACGGTCACGCTGCCATTTATGTTTGCGATCCCTCGGAAAGCCCGTCATCACTACTGTGTGATGACGGGAGTGCCTGGGAAGCTAAGAACCTTACGAGTGCAATCTTCCGGCTACTATACCCGATTCTACGGTTTCGCTTCCAATTTGTGCTGTCACTCCTACCAAGGCAACTAATGATGTTCTGGACGTATTCTCGGATGCCATCAACTCTGAACTCGCACCAACTCAGCGCGAAGAGATTAAATATCTTCTATTCCGCTTTCGCTCTTCATTCGATCGTGACCAGTCAGGCTTAGGCTGAACCTCTGCGGTCGTTCACCGTATTGACACCGGTCAACAAGCCCCGTTATGACAGCGTCCATACCGTGTGTCATCTGTTTAACGCCGTGTCATTGACGAACCTGTGGACGACATGTTGAAACGTGGCATCATCGAGCCCTTCAACAGTCCCTGGGCTTCACCGGTTGTTCTCGTCAAGAAAAAAGACGGATCCATCCGGTTCTGCGTTGACTACCGCCGACTCAACAAGATAACTCGCAAAGACGTATACCCTCTGCCGCGCATCGATGATGCTTTGGACTGCCTACAAGAAGCAGAGTTCTTTTCTTCGTTAAATTTACGTTCCGGCTACTGGCAGGTGCCCATGGCAGAGGGTGACCGCCCGAAGACAGCCTTTGTAACACCGGATGGTCTATATGAATTCACCGCTTTGCCCTTTGGCCTCTTCGATGCGCGTGCCACTTTCGAAAGGATGATGGATACCATCTTGCGATGTCTGAAATGGAAAACGTGTCTCTGTTATTTCGACGACATTGTGGTATTTTCAAGCGACTTTGTGACCCACCTCAGCCGCCTCGAGCAAGTTCTTACGCGCCTTTCCATGGTGGTACTTCAACTTAACTTGAAGAAATGCCACTTCGGTGCTCTCAAGCTTGTAATTCTCGGCCATGGGGTTTCTAAGGACGGCATTCTCTCGGACCCTACAAAACTTAATGCAGTCGCGTCGTTCCCAAAGCCAACCACCATCAAAGAGTTTCGAAGCTTCATCGGCCTATGTTCGTACTTGCGGCGCTACGTCCGCAATTGCGCCTCCATTATCGCCCCCTTGACCAATCTTCTTGCCGGAAGTTCTGATTTGTCAGCGTGGTCGCAGGCGTGTGATGATACATTTCAGGAACTCCAACGGCTCCTCACCACGCCTCCCATACTCCGACATTTCGATTCATCTGCTCCTACGGAGCTTCATACGGACGCTAGTGGTGTCGGGTTAGGGGCTCTACTGACCCAATGCAAGGATGGTGTTGACGAGTACGTCGTTGCCTATGCCAGCCGCACCCTCATTAAAACCGAGAAGAATTACAGTGTAACTAAAAAGAAGTGCCTCGCCATTATTCGGGCAATTAGAAAATTTCGGCCTTATTTATGAAGACGTCCATTTGATATTGCAACAGACCACATGCGCTTTGCTAGTTATCTTCACTAAAAGATCCTAATGGTCGGCTCGCTCGCTGGGCATTGCGGTTACAGGTGTTCAATCTCCGTGTTATCTATCGTTCTGGCCGGAAGCAATCCGATGCTGATGCCCTGTCACGTTTGCCATTGCCTTCAGAGCCTGTCGGCTCACCTATCTCCACAAGTGCTGCCTCGGCCATCTGCATTTCGGACATGCCTTCTGAGCAACGCAAAGATGCTTGGATTTCCTCTCTTTTGGAGTTTCTCTTAAACTGGACGCCCGCTCCAGTTTTCAGGACGCTTCGCCGTCAAGCAGGACACTTCGCTATTCGGGATAACCTGACTTACCTCCGAAACTACCGCTCGATTGGCCGTAAGCGGTTGCTCGTCATTCAACGACATCTGCGCTCTGACATCTGCGCGACGTTTCACGATTATCTTCAATGTGGCCACGCTTGTGTGCTAAAAACATACACTCGCTTGCAGTTTCGGTACTACTGGCGCGGTATCTACCTTTTCGTTCGCCGTTACGTAAGGTATTGCCTTACGTGCCAGCGTCGCAAAATGCCCCCTCAACATGCTACAGGTCCTTTGCGGCCAATGCCATGTCCAGCACGAGCTTTTGATCGTGTCGGAATTGACCTTGATGGTCTGCTTCCCTATACTTCGAGTAGCGACCACTGGGTCAATGTCGCTATCGACCACCTAACGCGGTACGCTGAAACAGCTGCGTTACGTAACTTCTGCTACCGCAATAGACGTTGCATGCTTTATAATGCAAAGCCTCGTTTTAAGGCATGAATCACCTCGGGAGTCACTAAGCGACCGCGGCCGTGTTTTTCTCTCCCATGTCATCAAAGCGTTGTTGAGCGAGTGTCGCATCATACACCGCACTACCGCAACCCGCCAACTAATTGGATGACAGAGCTTTTTATTCGTACACTTGAGGATATGCTGGCCACGTACGCCTTATCCGACCAGTCAAATTGGAATAGCATACTGCCTTTTGTGACATATGCTTACAACACTGCAACGCAAAGCACCACTGTATTTTCGTCTTTCTTTCTTCTTTATGAACGCTAGCCATCATCAACAATGTATACCATTCTTCCTTATTGACTGGACCCTTCAGAGATGACTACCATTTCTCGAGCAGCAGCACACGCTGAAGAATGTTGGTAGCTTGCTCGTGCGTTCACGTCACATGACCAGACGCGCCAAAAACATCGCCACGAAGCATCAACCACGACTATGAGCTTCGCTCCGAACTCACTGGTGTTACTCTGGATCCCTTCTACTCCTCCAGGACTCTCCCACAAGCTTTCGTTCAGGTACCATGGCCCTTATCGAGTTGTACGCCAAATATCCCCTGTCAACTACCTTGTCGAGCCGCTGGATGCATCTCCGGACAAGCGCCGTCGGGGACAAGAAATCGTACACATCTCTCGGCTCAAGCCATACCATGACCCTTCTGTGTACACCTGTCCTTAGGTCACCAGGATGGCTCCCTCATTGCCCGGGGGGGGAGATAAATTGATTATTTATTTTAATAATTATAGGTTTTTTAGTAAAAATTCCCATAAGATGGTAACGAAGGCAAAGGTCATGGAGCTTGAATATGGAAAAGGAAGAAGACTTGCTGTGATCGCAGGCTTGCGTTCAGTTAGGCCTTGTGCTAAATAAAGCTCTCGTTCGCCGAGTCAACTCCTTCGTGTTCAACAACCCGTTTCACAAAATATTTCTCAAACGTTCAGAAGTAATATTTGAGTCCTACAAAGCTTTGTATACATTACACTGACTGCGGTGGAGGAAAACTCATGACTCCACAGATTTTTCTGGGTCAGGCTGCACACCTTCAAAATGGGCGATATGACCCAAGACCGTAATCTGCCAGCGGCTGAAGTGGCACTTAGACGAGTATGATTGGAGGTCAGTTTTGAGGAAGACGTCCAAAATAGCTGGCTGACAAGCGCTGAATGTGGGCGTCGAATTGAGGCGAATATAAAATGACAATGTCGAGGTTACAGTGGCATGTTCTACTTTTGAATCTTTGCAGCACATAGTCTATCACATGCTCCAACGTGGCTGGAGCGTCGCATATACAGAACAGCATAACCTTGAGTTCACGTACATCATCGGCAGTTACAAACGCACTCTTTTTTTCTTATTTTTCATTCATACCAATTTGCTAATAGGCAGAACGGAGGTCAAATAAAAGAAAAAAAAAGGTATCGTGCACCCCGAAAGCAATCAAGAGCATCGTAAATTATAGTTGATGGATTAAACGTTTCTGTAGTGCTCCAGATTGTTTTGTCAAGATTACATGCACAACTCGAATATAAAGATTTTTCTGGAATTGGCGTGGCTGCTAGTGATAACGCCGGAATATTCGATGGCGCATGTATCAAAGCCAACGCGCGTCACCACTTGTTAGTTCACCGACGGCCGACGCTCTGTTGTCCGCTATCAGAGCAAGTGCGATTCAGGGTAATCTGACTTTTCGATTAAAGGCAATGCCAAATATAAAGTTAATTCAGGCGTGCTCACTACTCCTGGCACTGCCTCTGATATCACTCAGTTTTGACACTCGTCTTTTGCCAAGTTGACGGGCGCATGCATGCGCCTGACTTTCGAGATAGCAAGATTGCTAAGCCTATTCTTGGAGTGCTCGCGTTCCTTCTGGCCACTGCATGCAAAGGAACGTGTTTATCAGCGTATGTGAAGTGCTGCGGGGTGATTTCAAGTGCTTCGTTTACTCAATGCTCATTTGGCGTACACCTGTAAGCTCTCTCAATGAGGCAGTACTGTGGACACAATGGCCACCAACATTCACAATGCGTCGAAGGTTCCAATGTTTTTATTAGAGTTTTCTCTGTAATTAAAGGGTATGTGTGTGTCTATAAAAATTTATTTTGAGTTGTTTTAAAGGCACCACCTTTACCACGTTGAGTTCTCTGTGTGAAATGGTGTCGGGTACGCTTATGAACAGCAAGCGGAAGCCTTGAGCTTAGACACTTTTTGCTGAGCGCCACTGGCACTCACCCCCACAAGAACATATTGTTGCGTTTTTGACCCGTGCGCTTGGCGAGACGCGGTCAGTTTGGCTGGAAATGACCACGAAATAAAGTAGACACAGCTTCATGCTCCGCACAATCAGCCGCGTTTTATGTTGTGCTGCTCGCTCTACGAACACATCAAAATAAAGCGATAATCACCGCGTTGAAATGTATTCTCATAACAGGCGTTATTTCTTTAGGGTTGATAAACATTTTGCTATTTGCGCATAGCACCTTGGTCTCATTTTGAAACCTCCAGTCAATTTGTTTAGATGAGGGAAGGAGGGTTGTGCGTGGTATCGTCTATTCAGGGGAGGATTGAGCAACTAATTTTAGGGAGGGGGTGATCGCCTAAACTACCACCAGAGAGGGGGGGGGAGCGTAATCATTACTTCTTTCGTTTTTTTACAAGTAGAAAAACTCTATCATAGCATAAATATTAGTGTTATTGTGTACCCAAAGTCATCCCACTTCTTTGTCCTAAACTTGTGATAGCAGGTGGACGGCGAGCACTAAAGAGAGGGGGTCCTGACAGGTTTTAGGTGGAGGGGACGAAATACCGCCCTTACCACCCCCCTCTGGATCCGCCACTGCGTGCTTCTCTTACGTATACTACGCAGTATTCCATACCGCTGCTTCAATCATTTCTTGGTGTTTTTATAATTGTGCACCAGTCTTTTCAGTACGTTCGGCTATCTTATGGTCTTTTAATTATGTGCTGCTGCTCTTCAACTGAATTTGAATGCTTGCACATACCTTAATGTTTTCTTCTTCTATAGCTTCTCAATCAGGCGCTTGTGTAGCAGAAAGCCTGTCATAAAGCACTCTGTTAGATGTTTTTTATGTGTGTGAGCTTCATTTCAAGTTTAAATACTTGAGGACTACCAAGTAGACCAATCCACAAACACGCACAACAGAACAAACGTACTCACTCAGCAGAAAAAAGCTGCAGAAGCTTAGCAAGTGCCTTAGGGGCTTTACAGACTCCCGTGCTCGCGCGCTCAGTCAAGACGCGTGACGTCATGGCGGCAGTGAGTTAGATCCAGACAAAACCTGGCTGGAGATATTCTTAAGGGTATCGGCATTTACTTCGAGCTCGAAGGACAAGCTGCGCACGTTTATGTCTACCTCCATTACGCAACAAAGAACTTGTTTCTAGAAGAGGGAATTCACCATGAAAACACTAGACAGTTTTGGACGAGTTTTCCTGCTGCATCTTCAAGCGTCGTTCGAATGGAAAAAGCCTCTGCTTTGCTTGAAACGTGGGCGCAGGTTTCGATCGGAAGCGTGACAATCTTTGCAGAAGAGATAATTCGTCTGTTGCAGCACACCGACCCTGAGATGACTGACGAGAAGGTTTGTTTGCTCACGCGATGAATAACGCAAGAAATATTCGCCGGGCTCATGCGGAATCCACCCAAAACAGTTGAAGAGTTTTTCTCGGAGGCTACGGCAATAGTGAAGGCACTGGAAATGCGTACCCACCCTTACGATCAACGATAGATGCAAAACAACGCAACTTTTCGCACTTTCGGCTCCGACAACATATGTGAAACGATCCAACAGTTTGTGCGGGAGGAGCTGCGGCAGCTGCTTCGTTTGTCGCTGCCCCAAGTGGACTTATTTGCCGGCATTGTCCATGAAGGCGTTTAGCAATCGCTTCGAGTTTCCTCAGCACCGTAGCCTTAGCCGCAACCCAAGAGCTACGCAGCCGGAGCACGACGCTACGTCCCGCCTCCACGAAGACACTGCTCTGCTCAACTTGCGTCGATACATACATACGTACATACATACATACATACATACATACATACATACATACATACATACATACATACATACATGCATGCATGCATGCATACATACATACAAACATACATACATACATGCATACATACATACATACATACATACCGTGACGTAGCGATAGCTTAGAAGTGTGCCATCTTGGGCTAGTTGGTATTACATGGCGATAGTTATAGCGCGAGAACAGAACGACGACGCAGATACAAGAAGACACGAAGGACACAAGCGCTCGTGTCATTCGTGCCCTTCTTGCCTCTGCGTCGTCGGTCTGTTCTCGCGCTATAACTATCGTAGTGAGAGCGTCGTACGGAGCAACGCACACGCGCTCAATCGCAACGAGATACACCCCCTTGCTCGAGGCTATATAACCTGCAGCTTTCCGGAATAAAACGGCATTCTCTCACCTGCGTCCGTCTTCAGCTTGTTAGATAGTGGGCAATGATAGTCATGCTCGGCAGCAGCGAGACAAACAGATAGCAGGTGAGCCAGGACCGTTTCCAGCTTCAAAAAAAAACTGCCAGCATGCCAGATAAGTAGCCAACGTCTTCCCGCCTACAAAGCACCCCTGTCACCACGCTACGGCCGCACCCAAGGTCTTCGGACACCAGAGGCAACTTTTGGCAGAGCTGGAGGGCAGGGAGGCAAGAATTTGACCTGTACGCCGCGTCTGCCTATCTCAGTGAACAGCCAAAATAGGGTACATGCAGCTACTTTTCTTATGTTCGTAGGCGAGGATGCGCGCAGGACCTATAACTTTTCCCTTCGATGTAGGCGGAGATAAACAAGACATAGAAGTCCTTAAACGAAAATTCGAAAGCTTTCTACAAGACGTCACTGAACCTAGCATATCATGAATTCCTGTTTCTGCTCACGTGGCCAGAAGGAAAGGAGGAAGCTTTAACGAATAGCTGACCGAGCTTCGAATAGTTGCGAAGACCTGCGAATTAGGTCAAATAGGATGAGCGCATGCTGAGAAGCAGAATTATCTTTGGCATAAAAGATAAAAGTCTACAAGAAAGGCTCATTTTAGAGATGCCTTCTTTTGCTAGAACGGTAAAAATTGTCGCACTCGCGAACAAGAGAACGAACTATGTGACCAAATACAAAGAAGTCAGAGAAGCCATGAGGAAATTTCTGCAGTGGGTGAGCTTCGGCAATGTAGAAAATGTGCCAAAAATTACGCGGCTAATAATTGCCCAGCTAAAGGACGCACCTGCAAGAAGTGTGGCGACGAGAAATCATCTTGCCATAAGCATGCCATACAAAAGTGAAAGTCTACGCAAACACAAGCCGAACATCGAGCGCTGGACGCCCATTAGGAAAGCTTCTGGAATGAAGCTTTGTCTAGGAGTGATAAGAAGAGCGCTGGTCAGCAACTGTAAATATAAAAGGTACTCCCATCCTTTCAAGCTCGATAAAAACTGCTCGGTGATAGCACGAAGCAAGCTACAACACATAGCAAACAAAATGAAGAACGCTGTGACATCATTTTAAACACCTTCTTTGGGTATCAAAAGTCAGCTACAGGCCGCATTCAAAAAGCATACAGGCCGCGTTCATGAAGCTTAAGCCTGGTTCTCAAGGCAGTCGTTAGACCAGCAAGACGAATACCACTCGCACTTAAAACTAGGTCAAGGCGAACTAGATCGCATGGAAGCCGAGCAAGCGAGTCAGGAAGTGACTTAGCCGACAGAATTGGTGAGCTACATGGTCATCGTGAAGCAAAAAAGATAAAGTACACTTTAAAAGAAAGGTTGTAGTACTTACTAAGTTTGGTTTACTAACTGGTTGTCACATATGTTACTAACATATAAGTTAGGTTAGTACGAGAAGGTTAGTAATCGTTACTACTTCCATCTTACTAACGCAGTTAGTAATGGTTACTAACGTAGGTAGTAATGGTTACTAACATATGTAGTAACGGTTGCTAACAAAAAAATATACTAGGTGTGATAATTTCGCCTCACGAATCACCCCTTTTATAACAGTCCTATTTGCGAGACAACATTTCGATATATCACTGAGGAATTATGCACATTACGTTATAAAAGAAGACAGAACACATGCAAAAGTCCACGCGAGAAGTACAGTTTTTAGGCGGTTCCAAGAGTATTTATCGCCCTAACTTTGGAGAACGCAGCTGGTGCTAGTAGGTGGCTATGCTGTAGTCTGTATAATTTAAGTAAAGCGCCTTTATTTGTACAACGTAAAGTTTTTAGGTGAGCTAGGTAATGTGTAGGCCTTTATTCAAGCGTATTAAAAAACAATTTTCTGTGTCTATTTCGCTTCGTTCAACCACGCAAAATTTCATTTTTTTTCGCAGAATTTATTCAAGTACCTCAGCAATGTTCTTACTCGGGAAGGACTCAGCCTCGATAAGGAGTGACTGGGGGACATACTTCAAGTTCCCCTCCCAAAAAGCACAACAAAACCGCTGACGATCCTAGGTGTGGTTACTTTTGTCTTCCGTTTCATTCCGAATATGTCTGAAACCAACGCTCCACTCCACGAGCTTCTTAAGAATGACGCAGCTTGGGCATGGCAAGACATACACCAGGCTAGTTTCGAAGCACTTCATGAATCTTTGACAATTTCCCCCGCTCTCGCAAACTAACAGAACAATAAACCCGTCAGGGTTTCGGTAGATGCCAGCCAGTTTGGGATCAGAGCAGTGATTATGCAAAATGGTCATCCCCTAGCATAGTCATCACGCTCTCCCTCTAAAACTCAACACAGATACGCGCACATGGAAAAAGAAATGCTATCGATGGTGCACGGTTGTGGGAAATTTCAGGACTACTCGTTTAGGCTGCCTGAGGTCACAGTGAAGTCGGATCCCAAAGCACTTCAGATGATCTTTCATATACGTGCTGTGTAGTCTCGAACTATCTATTTGTCCTTAAGTTTTTTATTCCTCTTTTTTTCTATCTTATTCTTTTCTTTTATTCCCCCTTTCCTCACCCCAAGTGTAGGGTAGCCGACCCAGCCAAGTTCGAGTAACCTCCCTTCCTTTCCTCTCTATTCTTCTCTCTCCCTCTCTCTCTGGACTTCAGCGTATGCGCCTCCAACTGCATAAATATTGTGTGCGAGTCAAATATATGCCGACAAAAGAGCTTGTTATAGCCGACACATTATCCTGTTTTCCGATCCGGATTTTGAGTGAATACAATGAGCACTTTGATGTCACTTCGACGACCTATCTTTTAATTTAAGACAAAAGCCTGGACCAGGTTCTGCAAGCAAAGGGAAAAAAACTAACCATGCTTCAAGTTCGTGACTACGCAAGCACAAGCTGGCCTGGCAGCAAGCATGACGTCATTCTGGATTCGCGCAGCTACTGGAACATTCGCGGCTAGGTACAGACGGAAAATGACATAGTGCTCTGCAGCAACAGGCTCGTTATCCCTTCAAAAAATGCGTTGTGACATTCTCTCTTTTCTCCAAGGTGTGCACGCGAGAAGAAGGAAACTAAAACCACGTGCTCGTATTTGTCTATTTTGCCAGGCATGAATAGTGATATAGAAGAAACATCGCGACGCTGTGGATTGTGTGAGCGGAATAGACATCGAAATACCAGAATGCCAATGCACAGCCATGAAAGGGCAAGATTACCGAGGGAGGTCATTAGAGCAGACCTCTGCTACCATCAAGGAAATTATTATCTGGTCGTTGTTGACATTTGCTTCTTTTTCTTTGAAAACAGGGCTGTGCAGTCTTCATCAGCGAGCAAAGTCATCTCTGCCTTCAAAGATATCTTTGCTACGCATGGCTTCCCAAGATGAACCATTAGACATTGGACCACCGTTCAGTTGTCGCCAGTTTCAAGACTTCATCAGTGAGATAGGGACAAACCATGTTCGGTCGAGTTCATACCATCTTCGCTCGAACGGCATGGCTGACCGAGCATTGCAGGAGGCCAAAAAATTACTAGAGAAGTATCACTATGGCTCATGTTGACTTCTGTGCTGCCTTGCTAGAGTGGCGGAACACACTGCACGATGACGTTTTGACGTCTCCTTCGCTGTGGCTCATGGGTCGGCTCACCAGGACGCTCATACAGGTTCCGGCTACCCACACACAGCCTCGGACGGTGCAACCAAAGGACCTCCAACAAAGACTGCAAGACATCCGCCGCAAGCAACGCACCTACTACAACAGAAGTTCCAGGTCTCTACCTGAGCTGCCACTTGGTGCCAGAGTCACCTTGTGTAGTGCGCCTTCGGGGACATGGTCGACCGCTACAGTCATCCAGAAAGGTGACAGTCCACGCTCCTACATACTGGAAAGGGAAGGTGGACGACAATTCCAGAGGACAAGAGAACACCTCAGACCTTCTCGCACACCCACCGGGCAAGATGCAGTGCTACTTGTCCCTCCAGTCACCGAGACGTCTGGGTCTGCTACGCAACAACCACTGCCGACAAGCCAATGATTGTGTCGTCAACCAATTCGATACCCAAAGCCATAACAGTAATAAACTTCGGAAACTGGATTATAAACAAAACGGCAGAATATTCACGGAGTGAATGATGAAGAGTGGGGCGAAGCATCCGTATGTCCATCGTTCTTGCTTCCGTTCACCCATGCGTCCGTCTTTGTGGCCGTCCATGCGTCCATCCGCCCGTCCGTGCATGTGTGTGTTCGCGCGTCCGCACGTCCATCTGCGCGTCCGTCCCTGCGTTCGTCTATGCATCCATTTCTGCGTCCGTTCCTGCGTCCGCCCCTGCTTCCATCCGTCCATGCAGCAATTTGTGCATCCGTCTATGCATCTGTCTGTGTGTCCGTTTGTCCATCTATTCAACACTCCAAGTACCACCATCTCGCATCTTTTCATCATATATTCCCCATAGAAAAGCAGCAGTATCCAGCGGACATTCAATGAACTAAACGAGAGGTGGCACACGCACACTTTCTTACGGCTTGCGCTTCGTGTCTACTTCCCACCTCTAACCACCTCGAGCTCATTGTATATATTAGTTCACTGTATTCATGGCACTGTGACCTAACGCTTGTTAAATCTTTCTAAAACCAAGGAGGCTACGCCTAGCGAGTATAACGTGGCAACCCTTTCTTGTCAGATAGTGCTCAATGTACCTGCGAATGGCTGCTAATGGAGAATGAGAGACAGGAGAATTCGGCTTTTAGTTAACGCGCACGCTGCGAATATTTTATGGTTCAACAACGCACAGGAGAAATCTTCACCGGCACCACCTTGCAGGTCAAAACTTAAGACATGTTACGCACTACGGCTACGACTACGAGGGACGAACGGGTGCCGCTTTAAAAAGCTTCGCCCCTAAAAAAGGAACATATGACGTAGCGATAGCGTCGTGCAAAGCCATGCACAAGCGCTCGAGCGCAACAAGATACGCCCACTTTCTCCGGGCTATATATTCTGTAACTTTCCGGAGTAAAACGGCATTCTCTCACCCGCATCAGTCTGGAGCGTGTTATACATACATACATACATACATGCATACATATATACATACATATGTAGCACTGTAATTCCTAAATAGCTCAATATTTCGTATTTCACGCACTTGCGAATGAGCACAATTTCAGGTGCGCATTATAGTATAATTGTGAAATAGGTTCTGTATGCCTTAAGAAAAAATAAGGCATTGTATTTAGGCGTTGTGGCCGAGCGCCTTAACTGTTTTATCTCGCCAGCACGGAGTGGCTAAGCCTGCCATTTCACAGCGGCACTGGGCAGTAATTAAATCTCAGCGTGGGTGAATCGCTCAAGCAAAAATTGCTCATTAGCAGTATTCGTGTGAAGTCTACCATATTTTTCTTCCTTGTGTACGGTTCAAAAGGCTTGAACCATGTAGAGAGGCACCAAGTTTGTTTTTAAAAGAAGGGTGGATTTTGTTCATGAAGAACGTGAAGGAAACGCAAAGGCAGTCATTACGCTCTTGTCTGGCTGAAATGATCAACACGACCGGTGGTCACAATCGCTACTTTGGATATGTTCAGTTGGCGTAAAAATGGCTGCGTAGTATTAGGTGATTTAGACCGTTAAAGCTTCACGTAGAGAAAATTAGCTCAAAGCAATCTATAGAATTCTTGTACACCGTTCAGCGCCCATCCTAATTCGGGAACTGCATGACGAGGGGAGCTCATATAAATGAATCGTGCAGTTCAAATCAAGCACGGACAGGATCCTGAAAATACAATCTTCTTGTGGTACATTTTAGTGTACTGCGGCATTCAGCAGACGACTGCAATAATTTTCCTGAACTTGTGGTGTAATGGGAATGTTCAAATTTAACACAATTTCTTCAAAAAGTCCTATCCTAAGGGGAATTCTATTGTTTCGTGCACAAGTGATAGCAATTTGAGTATATCACAGGCCGAGTGACGTGCAAAGCTGTAAAGCAACCCACATTCCCTAAAATTCTTGTTGCAACGTTTCGCTCAGATTAGGAATTGTTGTAGAGTACTGAATAAATGTGTGCTCATTGTTCTAATTGTTGGTAGATTTTAGGTAATTTGATTGAAGTCATCGTCTTCTTGTTACAGGCGTCAGATTCGAGGCACAAATCAGCGTTCCACTTCTTCTTGTCTTAATCTCATAGTCGAACAGCCGTGAGCAGCATTTGAGTCTTATTCTACATGTGCACTATACAACTCCCATCAAACTTGAAAAATTGCCGAATTTCACTGCGCTCTCAGATTTATTTTGCAGTTTACTCTCAACCGTTTCAGGTATTCAAACTTGCATTAGGTTCTTGAATAAAAGCGGACTAGCTACGTTTGGTCTATTTGCACTTAGATGTAATGCAGCGATAAATTTTGGTAGCTTCTCTTGTATGTTGAAATTACAAGGCACTGAAGGATTCTTTCGCACTTCTTCACGGGCTCTTCCCGTTCTCCTCGGAGCATAAAAACGTTATAATGTTGCTTAACGTTTCAGCACATGACGCTTCAACTTTTGTACCATTAAATTAATTGACGTCAGGTGGTATGTGCGTGATTATCAGATGCAAGCTCATGGAAAATAAACAGCACCCTCTTCATGGTCGCACTTCACGCGGATGGTTCCATACGGTCATGGCAGAAGTTTCCTCTGATTATTTCCTTGACAAAATAAGCTTAAAAGATAAAAGGAAGTGCGAGAGTTAATTAGACGGGCTCTAAATGAATCACGGTGGTGGGGTAAATCCTTCTTAGCAATAAATGGGGTGTTCTTCATTCGAAGGCTTTAATCCTCCTCCCCGTTAACTTCCAAAAAATTCAAGAAACGAAAGTGAAAAAGAGAACAAACAATAAAACATGCATGCCAATATTTAATGCCACCTCGGCAGCGCTATCAAAGTTGCGAGGAAAAAAAGCACTTTCTGTGCGCTTTCATTCAAATAAAGTGTTATACGTAGCAGTTAATTAAGTTAAAATTATGCTTCAAAATATAAACTTGAGACGCTATTACTTTGCGTAAAATTCACATGAACGCCTCTGGAACGATAAAACATAGTCTGAAAGTTTGCTGGTAAATTAACTGATGAATAATAAATAACTTTTCCCTAAACCTCCCTTACCTTATCCCCTGCATTATCCGGCATGAAGGTACTTGGTATTCACAGTAAAAAATGCAAGCAATAATGCGGCCAATTTTTTCGATGACGAGAAGAAAGAAAAGTAAGTTATTTTTTTTATCCAGTATGGCTCTCTCAGGTTTTCCTTACAAGTTTAACAGTGGAGTGGGAAATATTTCGTAAAAAACAGAATAGTGGAGAAGGAAAGGTAGGAAAGTCGACCTGTCCAGAAATAACCAGTTCGCAACCCTACACGTGGGAAAGGCATAATGCAGATTGAAAGAAAGAGGTGAAAGGGACAGAAAGATGGTACATTAAAGGAGACCATTATACCAGCGTGGAACGCGACATCATTCTCGCAGCTGCTTGACCATGTCTGTCTTCCTCATAAACCTCAGCTGTTCTTTAGTCACCTTCTGGGGCGATGTTCTTTGTCGACGACATAACAGATTCGACAGACATTTGTCTGCTGTCAAAAAGCCGCAAGTGCGAATCGGAAACGTGTCCGTCCTCGCAACTTATCTCTAAATATACTGCTAGTAAACTGCCGCAGCCTCAAAATTGAAGTGGATGAATTCACTACTTTGTTGTCTACCACAAAACCTTCCATAATAATTGCAACTGAATCTTGGTTACATGAATCCATTGCTAACTTTGAAGTCTTTCTTCCTGGATACAATGTATACTAATCTGATAGGCCACACGAGGTGGCGTTGTTTTTATACTTATCAATGAACTTGTTCATAGTAGTGAACTTTCCGAAACTTTTCATCATTCAGAATCCGCTCGGTGTAAGGTGCGACTTAACAATGGAAATTGCTTTGCAGTTGATTCCTTCTACCGATCCCCTAGCTCGTCTAACCCAGAATCATTCGATTAGTTATCACGATTTTCAAATACAATAAACTGCGACTTTATTCAAGGGGGAGATTTCAATATGTCCCTGGTTGCCTGGAATAATAGTGAACCTGTGTTCTCCGACTCGAGTTCACTGTCTTCTTCTTTCTGAGAGCTTGTCACGACAAATGATCTGACTCAATTCGTATCTGAGTGCACGAAACAAGGTCGCTCTCCCGCCAGCATGCTGGATTTGATTTTCACTAACTCCAAGTCGTTGCTGCATGATTCGGTTGTTGTCATCCCAGGTACTAGTGACCATGAATGTGTCGTTGCGATTTACACTAACACATCATTAAGATCAGCCCACAAAACCCTTCGGAATGTTTATTTTTATGAGTGAGGTGACAATGCATCTCTGTCTCAAGAACTTTTCCGCGTCTACCCTGTTTCTGTCAAGTGGCGGAGGCAATAAGCATTGATGAATTGTTGTCTATTTTTTGTGATACATTGATGAATTTATTTGAAGAATACATCCCTTCTAAACTCGATGCAAGTAGACGCCGCAGTGACCAACCGTGGGTAAAAAAGAAAATTCCAGTTTTAATTAGCAAAAAAACGCGGCCTCTACGCTGCATATTTAAAAATTGCAAACAGAGTGTACCTGAAGAAACGGGTCACATGGGCTACAAAATAAAACATTTAATTGAAGTAAATTAAGAGAAATACATTTCTTCGCTCGATATAGCTCTCAAGAATAATTCTAAAGAATTTCGGAAATTTATTAAAGTGAACAATCAAGAGGTGAACGCGAAACGAAATCTTTAGTCAACGAAGAGGCAGTGTTTGATGATTACGAAAAGCCTTGCTTTTTTATCTTCTAATTTAAATCCGTGTTTTTCAACGCGTGCGCTAAACAAATTACCGTATTTCCAGATCTACCCTACGAGAATATGCCCATTGTCACTGTCACGTACAATGGTGTTCTTGAGATACTTAGTATCCTGCAAAACAATTGAGCTGGAGGTCCTGATGGCACACCAACCAAGGTAATCAAAGCATGTCTTCAGCAAATTGCTCATTTGTTAGTCGTCTTGATCAATAAATCTCTACACAGCAGTTCTGCACCAACACAATGGAAAACAGAAGGAGTTGTTCCAATTCGTAAAAGCAGCCACCAACATTCTATTCAACACTGTAGACCGATTTCGCTAACTTCTGTATATTTATATCTTTAGGACATATCATATAGAGTGCCGCTATGAAACACCTTGTAACATTGATTCCTTTTCACCTGCTCAACATGGGTTCAGGTCTGTCTTGTTTTGCACAACGCAGTTGGTTGCATTTTGCGATGACCCTTTTCACTCCTACAATTCAGTACTTCAAGTTGATTGCATTTTTTTAGGTTTTAAAAAGGCCTTCAATACTGCTCTTTATTATTTTTATTACATAAATTATCATCTCTCTGTATTCATCTGGCAATACTTGGTTTGATTAAAAATTACTTTTCCGGAAGAACACAGCTTCTTATAACCTATGGCTTGACGTCAACTGGAACAGCAGTTACTTCAGGCGTGGCGCAAGGATCATTTTTGGGAATTTTGCTATTTTTATTTATATGAAGGATATTGCGCAGGGTCTTCAATGCAATGTCAGATTATATGCAGAGACTGCGTCATATTAAGGAACATTATAAACGAACACGATGTCATTACCCTACAAACTTATTTAAACACAATTCAAACTTAATGTTCCACATGGTGTATGTCTGAAAAGTTCTAAATGTGAATTTACATCTTTTATTCGCAAACGTTTGCCAGTGAGATCAGATTATCATTTGGACGACATATCACTTCAACGGGTACAGCAGTACAAATACCTTGGCGTTTATTTTTTAGAAAATTTGTCATGGACTAGGCATAATGAACATGTTACAATAAAATCATCCCGAATCGTTAACTTCATTACAATCAATTTTCACAAAGCCCCTAGGACCGTTAAAGAATACCTTTATAATACGAACGTTCGTTCCTTACTAAAGGTGGTGTGGCCTCTTTTCAGTTGAGTCCACTTGGCATGTAGAGATACACCAAAAACGACGCGGTGCTGATTAGTGGCTTGGTTGATCAGGCTGTTTGGTGGGCATCACGGATAGAGAGCTATCTTCTGTGCAAGCAGTCGAACGCTGCTGGGCGCGTCAGCCTTTGAAAGTGATATGGCAACCTCATGTGTGCCGTCCCCAGCAGCCCGAGTGGCATTATCGGCGTGCTTGTTTTTTGAGGATGCCGTAGTGACTTGTAAGCCACTTAGGCGTCACGTGGTGCCTTTTTTCATGTGATGTATGAATAAGATGACAAATTTTGAGTACTATCAAGCTGTTCGTATGGCCCGCCATGCAGTGCTGAAAGCACAGATTGTAGGGCTGCCTTGGAGTCTGCGAAGATCAACCACTGTTGAGGTGGTTCCCGAATAGTCAAATAAAGGGCAGCGCACCCAGCAGCTAGTTCTGCTGCTGGCGACGTCGCGGGGTGGTCATTCCAAAAGCTGATTGTCATAGTTTGATAAGTAATCACATATTTCATTTTGAGGGAAAATATTTCTCGTGTTTTATAGGTAATGTTTTAATTAGGAAATTTCTATACTTGCTATCTTTAACTGAGAGGAGTTTTCCTTCACCTTAGTGATGTGTGCGTGGAGTGGTTAGGTAGCCATAACATGGCTCAAGAGGAGCTGGCATGCAGCAGCCCTTTTGCAAGTCATCTGCTCTTTTGTATTATTCATGTTGCTTTTCCGGGCAAGTATAATGAAGCAGCCAGCGTAGACGCCCTTAGGCTTGCAGCCCAACGTTTCCTCTTTAAAACTGGTTATGTTATGGCCTAAACTTTATTTTATCGCGCTCGCATAAGCTTACCGGATGGCATTTTCAGATAATTACACCACTGTGTCGTCCTATAGGTGTGTGAAACTGCTTGTTCCTTTCGCTCAATATATGTCAAAAGTTACAAAACGTTTAGCACATCTTCTGGGGTAGACGCACAAAGGGAAAAGACGGGACACAAGGAACACGAACACAGGACGACCATTCCCTACCAACAGTTTTCCTTATGACATAATGTGGGAAATATACACTACATGTATATTGCAAAAGTGTGCCGGCGCACACAGCCCGAAGCAATGCGCGGATCGTCGATTCATTGCTGCGCAAGCTGTCAAAGTTTTGTGCGCGTATCAACGGTGACGTGGAAAAGAATACAAATTCTAAAATCACGCAGACAATGTGTTTAGTGGTGTTTGGGGGAAGGGGGGTTATATATGAAATACCACTGAGCTGCGGTAAACCATACACCAACCAAACGGTCAGTTGTTTCTGCGAACTGACCTCTGAGCATGAGTTGACACTCACTAGTATTGAGGGTGCACATTTTGCTGCGCGCTGTGCAGTGTGTGGATGTGTTCTTTTAATTACTAGATTGAAGGTGCTTGGACGCTGCATGAAAGCGGTTGCATGTGAGCTGTCGAAGGCGTTTTACTCCAAAATTAAGGGCGGAGATATGTTGACCAGATGTTAGCGTATTAGCGTAGGCGGTAGTGTGAGTTCCCATTGTTTTGCAGCACTATGCAGTAAAATTCAAAAGATTATCCTTACAATGTGTCCACAAGTGCGCTTGTGGAGGACCCTCTGTATATCTTCCTCTAGCCTTTCATTGCAAATGCAGCTGATTGTGATCACTAAGTCCTGTCTTCTTGTGTCTCGTCCCCCGTGTCTCGGCGCTCTGCTTTCATTTTCTTACAATGCGCCAGATCATCCAACAACGCGCTTTATTTAGCACATCTTACTGATCCGCTCAATGTGGCCGTATAACGCTAGCAAGCAACATATGAATGAATCTAGATAACATGCGTGTGGCAGGTGGAGAGTATAGTAGGAGAGTGGCAGGAAGTATACAGGGCAACTTGCACGTGTACATCGTTTCTGACGACCATGCAAGGCGCGCCTCATTAGAAGTAATAGAAAATGGAGGCTAAACAAGCTACAACCTCTGAATTGCCTTGTATGCTGTTTGTGTGAGGTCCTTAACTTAAAGCAGATGGATGCAATACGAACACTGATCAGCACGTAGCGGGGCACTTTCACAAAGGCCATAACATTACGTGTGGCAAGGTCACAAGCACGTGGAATTCTTTGTGGCTTAACAAATCTAAGATGTTATATGTGCACTCAACTGCCTCTGAAACGAAATCGCCTAATTCACGAACAGCTATCGAATTTTCGTTCCACCATGTGTGTCTAACGCAGCCAAGTTTCGTCATCAGCTTCGCTCAGTATGAACTTGGTGATAGTGTTCGATAGGATGTCAGCTCTGTTCTATCTTCAATCATGTTAATCATGGATGTTAGAAATATTGATGAATATATTTCCAGGATCTTTAGCTACAGTATAATTTTCAATCGACCAGCTTTGAGCCATCCGGGAAGCCGAAGATGCCGCCCGGGTCTAAGGACTTCGAGCAGGCATCTAAGGCGCCACCCTCATCATCGGCCGAGGGTGGGAAAATACAGGGCAATCGTCTTTCTCCAGCACCCAAAGGAAACTTACGGTCTTTAAGTAAAGTTTATTCATTCATTGCGGGTTTTTCCACAATAATCATACAGCGGTGACTTAATTTTTTCACACTCACATTCCTGCGGATGAACTGGGCTACCATTGTAGACTCTACAGCATAGAATGAGGGCCCACATCGTCAGTATCCACAGCAGGCAGTGGCTGCTGCCGCGGATTTGTAAAGCGGCTGACCGCAAGACAAATCTTGCTATACCTTTCGAATAGAATGCGCATTTCTTGTTGTAGATTGCATTTTTATTACATCACGTACAATTACTCCAAACCACAGCTTTATATCCATAATAATTCGGTGCAGCCGCAAGACTATTTTGTCCCATGTAACGCTGTTACAATCTCGTTACTAATCACAATAATGCATCGTTTTCGTTTCGCGTGGAAATTTTAGATGGTAAAGAGGCCCTTGGCTTCCTTCAGTTTTCAACAGAATAAAAAGTGAAAAAAGGCCTCTTCACACTTCAGTATTTTCGGTGAACCACCTACTTTTCAATTACACAGTAATACAAAACGCGTCAGGACTACAAAACTACAAAGCCCATGTGTCAAGGGTAATATACACGCAGTTTCATTATCCTCAGTTTTATTTGTTTGTTGCTGTACTTACCTAAAATACAGGTGTTGTGTGTGGTTTATCAGATCTGTGATTTCTTCCGTGCAAAATTATTCAAAAAAAATGAGAAAAGGCGAGAAAAGTAAAAGCCTGACAACATTCTTATTGCCTAATTTTTGAGGGGAACTAATACCATAGTTTCGAAGCGCACCTCAGTTTGTTCCCCGGCCGCTCAAATTTCAGAAATTGTGAAAGTTGAGAAAAAGCGTTCCGCACAGCCAAATGTTAGACATACTATCTTGAGCCAAACGTTTTTTTTTCAAAATAAATTTGGAAGCTATTGTTCTGGCGCTAATTACTCAGTTTACAGCAAAGTTCATCAAAATTGAGAATGGTGGCCAGGACCTCGTGTGCAATATTAACCCGACACACCCTTGTACATTTTGTGCTTCCGCCGCAATACTTCTTCGAACAGTACGAGGTTTGAGAGAGCGCGAAGGTCACTTCGCTTGTTGCCATGGCCGCGTTACGACAGCGCACGGTGCTCACAAAAAAAAGAATTGTGGCAGTTGTTTGCGCTCATCTTGTGTATACTGGAGCATTCGTTTCGTGCGCCTTTTTGGTTCAACATGGCGCTTTAAAGTGTCGAACTGTGACAGTAAATCCGCTCTCGTCCTGTGTATGCCCTTCGCCCGTGCTTTTTGTTTAAAGGGCGCGCTGCAAGTCCCGAGCTGCTTTCTGTTCTTCGCGTGACATTGCATTATTTTTTGATGTAGCTTTTATTTCTTCAGCCTTGTAGCGAAACAATACTAAACGAGGCGTTCAACCGCTTCTCTGACACCTTTTCACTTCCACATTATACCAATTCCTAGACAAAAGCATCCGCCACGTTTTTTGTAAGTGACAAAACCGAATCATAATTAGTTTGAAAACGTAGTACATTTTTCATTTATAGCATTAGTTTAGATTCTCTCGAATACTGAGCTGCTGCCAGCTTATATCACAATTTTTTTTCTTGAAGTTTGTTTTTTTACCCATAACTTGCTAGGTCTGGTTGATGGTATTATTGGCAATACTAATTATATCTGTGTTAGCGCACACAATTTAAATGTTGGCTTGACCACTTTTTCTAATAAAGAGTCTTCACCTCCATTAGACGGTTTTCCATTTACACTATGTGCAATGACGAATACAACTCTATATTTCTTAACGTCAGTAGGTCGTTTAGAGGACATGGTTTTCCATATGATAGTTTTATTGGAGTGCAGAGCTAGGAAGGTAACATTCTAACCATAACCATGCACCTGTCCTGTACACAAACAAAACTCGCACTACGAAGCAGTTGCTGCTTTTTTCTTGATTGTACTATGAGGTTACCAGCCGACATCGTATTGCGATATATTCCTTTGTTATGTAGGTAGCACGCATTCATTTAATTTGTATTTATTTCTAATCGCTAATCCAAAGTTGTCGTCTTCCAAGTCTTTTCGAGAGACCTATCTTACCGGTTGATGCCTCATCTCCTACCAAACGATGTTCAATGGAATGACGGGCGTGTAAAAGAAAACACGGAACCTTGTATTTGCTTTTGTATAACCTGCTTGGAACTTATGACCCCGTCTGCCATTGTGTTGCGCTCCATAATGATGTCGACGCTCGTTTCTGCAAGATATCTATTGAAGGCAAGAAGCCTTTGAAATGAACTACAACTTTACGTTCGTTTTCCACATCCGTGTTTTTTATGGACTTCTTTCTTTTCATTCACTACTAGACGCTCGGCTTACTCGACGATTCCAGCACAGCAGGTTCCCTTGGAGGGCTGTGGAGAAAGCGAAACCAGGGGCGTTTCATATTTGCGCCAATGACGAGTTGCTTCTCTTCTTCTCTAAACCCTTACTTTACGGTGGTAGAAATGTAGAAC
>NW_023607630.1:0-33815 GCF_013339725.1 Rhipicephalus microplus
AAAAGAGCATTTGGGCGAGAGACGAGAAGGAACGTGTCTATAGAGAGCATCGTGCCAGAGCCACGAACAGCGTCGGAGAGCCACAAAGTGAAGTTATACGCTGGCATGAGCCTATACCGTCTTATGCAGGGCCACAAATTATATTGTTAAGACGCCAACTTCCTAAAGCTGAATGTGATGGCATGTTTGACAGTTTTACTTAATTTTTAAAACTGAAAAACCATCCGTGTTACATGCATGAGCATGTAGTGACACTCAACGAGCCGACGCCGCGAAGACGTGAGCAGACACACTGCGCAGATGAATACATGAGAAGAGCTAATCGCCTTTTCTAATATTGCTGGGGGCCCTCATCCTCCGTAGTGCGAAGGGACTTCTGAAACAATATATGGCCATCTTTACTTGCAGCGTTTAAACACCATTTCGCAAGCGGACCCCCTCCACCTTCTCTCACTGCCTCGCAAAACCGACGCAGGCAGCGTCTCGTATTCTACGCCTGCCCGCCAGCAGGCTAGTGCCCGTTCGGTGCCACCTAGTAGTGATTACCATGCATCTCCTGTTGCACCTGTGGTGGCGCTTTCCGCTGAGGCCGTGCCACAATTGTGATATTATCCGAGAGATGCCATCGTCGCCTCGCTGCAGCTCACTCTGCGGGCGGTCGGTGAACTTCTCCCATTGGACAGTCCGCTCAAAGTCACCTGCCGCCAGGCTGGTGGCTTGCAGAAAACATCCAGCCATCATGGCTAGTCAAGGGCCCACCCATCGCCCACGTGTTCTCCAGTGGAACAGCAACTCGTTGCGGCGGCGTCACTTCGAACCTTAACAGCGCTTGCCTGAGGACGAGTACAATGTACTCACTCTGCAGGGAGTGTACGTCAATAGCGAGACTCCATGGCTGCCTGAATTTGTCTGCTACTGCAGTACCACATGTTGCACTGTTTCCGGATGCTACGATGAGCCATGTCTGGTGGGTGGCCATCCCCAAGAAGCTGCCCCATGTGCTGTGTACGTGCGTACTTCTATCGCACACACGATAATTTGTGTTGATGACCTCACAAGTGGCCCGCAGGAATTCTGTGCTTTAAACGTGCGTCTGGGCTCCTGGGACACCACTGTGGCCAGCTTCTACATGCGTTCAAACAAACCTTGAAACGCTTCCAGCCTGCTTCCCTTGTTGTTCGCCTGGGCGATTATTTTCTCCCCTGGTGGAACTTCAACGGTCACCATATGGCCTGGGATGGAGATGTTGTGCTCTGGACGAGCCACTGCGGATGTCATCCTTCGAGCAGGCCTCGAGATTTTGAACACTGGGAGTTCACCTTTGTGCGCAAAGGCGTGCGTACTGCTATTGACATTAGTGTCGCTGCAGAGCATTGTGCGTGCACCTGGTCGAACAGTCCAGACACCTGGGGATCAGATCAATTACCGATTTTCCTGAACACCAACACTGTGCCCTCCCTCAGGAGCCGAGTTAGCTCTACGGTCAATTCGGGCATATTTCAACGTCTAAGTGGCACTCCTTTGGAGAGCGACTTCATGCAGCATGCAATCGCCAGTGTTAAAGCGGCTACCGTAGTGTCGAAAACCAAGCCCGGACGTCCCGTTCCTGACCTCAAGCAGCTACAGTTGTGGGCCACGCGTAGAAAGCCGGAGCTCCGTGCCATTCGTAGTTCCACGGCAGAAGATTGGACAGCCTTCAGGCAGCGAAACGCCGTCTGTAGACGCCATGCCAACTGACAATGGAAGCAAAGCTGGGGGGGCGTCTGCAGTACCATCTCGAGCCGTCGACGCAGTTCTACTGCGTGGTGGCTTCTGCGATCGCCGCAGCATGGGCGAGCCATTCGTCAGTTTATACTGGCCGTGGACATCTCTCTAGATATCACGGAAGTCGCTCTGGTGGACCTCATGCCGAGTAACTTTGCAACTAGACTACCAGGACTACCAGCAGAGGCCCGACTCTGACAGACCAGTATGTATACCCCGTATACCCATATACACCACCCTGCCTTTACCATTGAGAGAGTGGCAGCCCTGGGCAACGAACCATTCCTGCCCCATGAACTGACCGCGCCTCAACCGCTCGAAGCGGCGAAGCCCACCGGGAGCAGGTGGAATCACGTTCCAGATGCCCCGCGATCCGGCACACAGTGAGATGGCTCAGTTGCTTGACTACTTCAAGGACATCTGGAACAGCGGACAGCTACCAGAGTCCTGGCTTACTGCCATCATCGTGCCGATTCTACAAGCGCGTAAGCCAGCGTCGGCCCTTCATCGTACATGCCTGTCTCTCTTACCTCAGCTGCCTGCTAGGTGATGAAAGACATTGTCTTGGCCCAACTCGAGCGGATCGCTGGGGCCCTGGTTTACTTTCCCGAGCACCAGACTGGATTCCGGTGCCACCGCTGCACAGCAGACTCGCTTAGTGACGTCGTCTCGACAGTGGAGCACGCAAGAAGCATGAAAGAGGTGGCCCTTTTAGTGCTTTTGGACGAGCATAATGCACTTGATGGCCTGACGCACCGGGCAGTCATGCAGGCGCTAGAAGCCCTGGGCGTGTACGGCCGCATGCTGTGCTTTGTGCAGGGCTTTCTGTCGGGCCAATTTTTCCGCGTGAGAGTCGGCCACGCGCTCAGCTCTTCTCAACTGGTATCGGCAGGGGTGTCACAGGGTTCTGTACGCAGCCCCTTATTCAACATTGCATTGGCACGCCAGCCAGCTGTCATTCCTTCCAGCCAGCGCTACCCAGTCCATTGTTCCATATACGCTGGCCACGTTGCTTTGTGGAACTGGGGCCCTACTATGAATCTGCTAACTGTCTGATCTTGCCTGCAAAGTGAACTAAATGCTGTAGTAGGTCATGTCACATCTGAAGGTCTGGCTGTCTCGCCGGCCAAAAACAAAGGCACTTCTTGCGCACCCCAGACCAAGAACACGCAGCAAAGTGACCCGTCTAGCAATTGAGGGCACCACAACACCGTGGGAGAGTGCGCAGAACTATCTCGGGCTTCGCATTGACGATCGGCGCTCCTGGGCGCTCGCAGTCAAGAAAGCCATATGCATGGGGAATAGAACCCAGAAGGCAGTGAATGGCATTTTCCTCGGTGGTCGCGGCTGCTCACCATACTGACCTCTTCGTCTTTACACAGCAGCCGCAACATCACGGCTGCTGTACGCGTTCCTTATGGTAGCACTTCCTCGGTGGCTTTCGGAGTGCCTTCAGTTACTGCATACGGGCTTCATTCACTGTGTCCTCGGCCTGCCGCAGTACTCTCAGGTCGCAGCCACCTTGACAGAGGCAGGTGGCTGGCCGCTCTCCCTGCCCCTGAAACAACGTGGGCTTCGACACATTGATTGGCTTGCCCATAACCCTGATGGGTGCCCCCTGCTTGCCCGGCTGCAAAGTCTACCAGGATCTTGATGGGCGAGCTGCTGCGGATCTATCAAGCAGCTGTGGGAACAGTGCCCGCAGCCGTCTCTCTTCCCCGCCAACAGAAAAACCACTGGCTATCAACACTGGTTCGGGAGGGTTCTCCAAGCGTCGCTCACCCATTTGCGCACTAAAGCAAGAATCTGCCTCCGAAACAGAAGAAGAGCTGGCTGGAAGGCTTATTGCGTACACGGACGGCTCCGTCATCCGAGACACAGGCTCAGCCACAGCTTCCTGCGTTATGCCAGCACTTGGTTGAACGGCCTCCTGCCGTCTGCCTTTTGTGGCCTGCTCTACCGCTGCACAGACGGCGGGTCTCCACCTGACAGTTGACCTCCTGGCAGCAAACCCCCCAACGTGCCCCGTGGCTGTCGCGTGTGACTCAAGAGCTGCGTTGCTAGACTTGGCAAAGCCAAATCTAGCAACGCCGGTGCTCATCACCAAACTGCATGCCCTCCTTGCCAGTGGCGTCAATGCCTCTCTGCACTGAGTCCCATTCCATGTGGGAATCCAGGGAAACGAGCAGGCTGACACCCTGGCAAAAGAAGCACATCTCTCTGGCGTTCCTGTGTGCCGTACTAAGGTCGCCTCAGACTTTTCAAGGCTCACATTGAGGAGGCTGTTGCTACGCTGCTATCTTGACGATCGTGTAGCAAGGATGGAACCACCAACCCGGCTGCCTGACGGGCGTTTCACCAGCAGAGAGAGAGGGATCCCTGCTACTTTGCTCACGCATCGGCTGCCCCTGGCCTGCGGCCCGGCGTTACCGTCTTGGTACAGCCTCGTCTCCTGCGTGCACTGCATGCGGAGAAGATGAAACTATGGAGCACCTGTTGTGTGTTTGCCCAGTGCTTCGCACACAACGTGGCGCCTTGCTCGCCGCACTTCGTCACCACGGTCTCCCCGTGGCTACACAGAGGGATCTTCTGTTTCCTGCACGGCACCAAACCCAGGACTTCAAGGTGGTTCTTCGCTTCCTTGAAGACACTGGACGAGACAACCGGCTATAGAAGCCACTCACTACGTCGTTGGTCCTGGATGCCATTTCTCTTCTTCTTCTCTCTTCTTCACATGTTTATTACCCTCTTCCCCTCCCCGCTACAGGCGCTGAGCTGCTCTCCCACTTAGGGCTGCAGAAGTCACGTCTTTTCCTTTCCTGATTCTCTCTCTTTCTCTCTAGTGTTCTACGCTCGCTCCCTCATCTCTATTCTTCCATTCCAGCGACTATAGGGAGCGCACCGGAAGATTGAAATGGTGGGCGAGATGGTGACGTCGCAAGCGTTTACTTCAGCGTCGTAGAGCGTGAAGACGCGTTCATTGGTTTATGACTACTGAGAGACCGAACTACGTCACAGTTTTACCACCATGTGACGGCTTCGGGGAACGGCTACATGGCGCCACCTGCGTAGCTGGAATGACTGAATCCTCTAAGCACATGTTTCTGCGGTGTTTCCTCTCCATTGTTTATTTGTGTCCCCTACTCCTTTTCTAGGCTCCTTCCATCTCTCGCTTCGCAACGCGAACATAGGCAGCGTCTGCTGGCGAGCTTCTTGATTGAGAAAGCTGACTGCTCGCGTTAATTGTTCTTTGGCCACCCCGTATATGTAGGAACTGGATCTTGACCTCCAAGGAGGTGCCGGTGGCAGATCTCTCCTGTGCGTTTTTGAAGAACGAAAATTTGCAGCGTGCGTGTTAACGAAAAGAGGACTGTGGGTCTCTGTGTCCAACCTGACTGTTCCGTCTCTGATTGCCCATTAGCAGTGATTGGCATGTTCCAGTAGGAAACACTGGTCTATCACTGCCTGCTTTACGCTTCTTCAGGTTTCTCTTCAAAGCAACGCTGCGATGAGCGCCAGCGTCGACGCTGCCGCCAGTGTAAAGGCTGATGCACACCGGTGACTAGCAGCGTTCGCGCAACCAATCGCGACTGGCGACAAAAAAGCGACTGATGTTCACACCAGCAGAGGCTGCATGCGAGCGTCCGGAAGTCGCAAAACCGGAAAGTCACGTCCAGACCTTGTTGTCAGCGAGAACTCTGGAGACTGGCGCCGATCAGCTGATCGCCGCCAGCTGAGCGAGAGGAGGAAACCGAGGGCGCCGCATTTATTGTTTTCGTCCATTCTCGCATAACTTTCCCACCAGCGTCAAGTTCGATTCAAGCGAAGAACAATAATTGTCATGTTGCTGGTCCGCTGTGCCATGGTGTCAGCGCAGGCTTCACAGATGCGTCCAAAGAAAAAAAAATGCCGGTAGTGGTTGTGACCGTCCTTTCGATCGTTGGATTGGTCGGAGTTGGAGGGAGTTGACCGGTGTGCACCAGCCTTTGCGTTAGCACTCGCTGCTTTTCATGTGCAAATGTTCCCTTTAGTGGCACATGGTGTGAATTTTTAATAACACGTAGCATGCACAAGTCGTTTATGAGATACCTTTACAACTTTATTTGTGTTGTGTATTATTTACTGATATTATCCCACATGCGCTGCTCGGGCGTCTGTTGGCGCATAATCATTTACATAAGCGGTTGTGCGTTCTGCGCAACACACTTGGTACATGACCAAAGTTCTCAGCATTTTTAATTTTATGTCTTCGTGCTTTTTTCAATTTTAAGCGCTAAAAATGCATTAAGCTTTTTTGAACTGGCCATGCTAATTACGTTAAGAATTCGCTACACTTATCCAGGTTTTTCACTCTACTCGCGACATAGGATGAGTGGCGAGTAAACTCCTAACCACATGCACGCTATTTCGTAGCGACAGCGAGAAGTGGCATCGACAAACTTGCTCTGTCACGCCGTCACGCCGCGACGGCTGCCACCGCATATTGGCGACAAAGTGTATTTGTTCTTTGGTTAAAACTATCGCATGCATACTCTTATATTGCAAATGGAATTCTAACATTTCGTCAATGAAAGTATGTCAAATTGAGACTGGTCTTGTATGGCATAAGGAAGCCACGAAAGCATTTTACGACCTTTTTTTGCAATATTTAGTTTAACCGTGACGCACTGCGGAGAAGTGTACGCTACGACGGCTACGACGCACTTGGCATGAAGATTTCGCATTGTAGCAAGCAACCCAATTGTAACAAGCTACCGTCGAGGCGTCAACACAAACCTTCGATAACAAGATTTACAGGAAAATACGGCCGCTCTATCAATCTCCACGTGAGATGCGAATGTTGAAAAGGTGGTGGATACCTTGAATTCTTTGAAGTACGCGCGAATAACAAGCATAGCGAGCAAAATGCAAGCGAAGCGACGGCCAGGAGCACAGCCACGTTGCCGAAAGTCACCGCGCTAGCTTTCGAGCGACAAGCGATTTTTTCTGGTTTTCCAGAAACCAGCGACGCGACGAGAGGGGGCGCTGGACGAGCATCCGCGACAGCAAATCTTGTCGCTAGTTGCTGCCGCTTGTCGCCGTTGCAAGGAAATCACGTGCATGCGGTTAGAGCATAAAGGGGCCCTAAAACATTTTTTTCAAGTAACTATGTAATGAATTCACTCTGAGAGGTTATTGCCACCCGAATTCAACGGCACAAAAGTTTTAAGAATCCCTCCAGTGCGAGAGGAGTGACAAAGATTTGTCACATGCTGCATTTGGATTCTGTCTTTTGTCCCGACGAACCGGAAGCCGGGCAGGAAAGGATGACAGGGGCGAAGAGAAATCGTCACACGCGCCGTGACTTTGAGCACTTTTTTTATGCGCGTCTTTTTCAGTGTGATTGCACCCGCACGCATGGACAAGTTACGGCAATCTTTGTAACGACCGAAAGCGCCACGTTCAAATCAGCCAATGACTGATAGATGGGCTTTATACAATTTTTTAGGGTCTATTGTCATTTTTTTCAGAAAAGAGAAGACAGTTTTAGCTGACTTTCCTTATTCATTGTGAATTGCAGGCCGCGTGCTGCGCTAAAATATTTGGCTCGCGTGTTGTCGGGAGCCTCTACTACTGATCAGTGGCGTTTTCTTACCATATGCTCAAAATGTGTTGTAGGGCCCCTAAGTCCCACGAAGGAAGCCGAACGAAAGTTTGGATGTTATAAAAAACAGTTTCATTCTTTTCCCCTAAGTCCCACGAAGGAAGCCGAACGAAAGTTTGGACGTTATAAAAAACAGTTTCATTCTTTTCCACCCCACTGTTAAAAGCCAGTGTGATTGCATGAGTGATGTTCAAGATTCGTAATATTTCTAAAAATGATAGTCTACAGAACCGTACAGCTATAAAACATTTGTAAGACTCCCAAATTATTTGCCACGCAGGTCAAGATATGGTTCCAGAACAGGCGCATGAAGTGCAAGCGGAGCCGAGCGGTGAGCAAAATCACTCGGGAGGCCCCACCTTCTCTACAGAGGAGTACCATTGTGCTGCAGGCTGAACGCGACCAAAGGCAGCATACGCCCACGTGTTGCTCAGTACCGTCCGACTACTGCTACAACCAGTAATGGGACTATGTCAATAATGCGCCGGTTCTGCTGCACCTGCTGTACTGTAGGAGCTGCGCTGCTATGGAAAGGACTGCTGTAGTTACACGTTTTTATAAAAGGTGCTTCTATCAAGCTTCCTCATGCACACAATAAATCATGCAAAATATTTTCATGTAGCAGCTTCAAATATTCTGAAATGGGGGCAAAACTTCAAAGACGCTTCCGCCTCATTTATGGCGATAGCGTGGCCGAGACTCGTTAACGACACCTTCTCATTCACTGGTTGAGCTTTGATCCTCAGAGTACACCTCAACCATGCCACGAAAAAAGAAACGTCTGTTCCCGTAACACTGGTTATTCCAAACTCTCCTAGAATGCGTGCATTCGTACTTCCCGGGTACTCACAAAGTGCCTACTACCCACATTGACAACTACTACACATTGCTAGGGGAATGGGCTTCACTGCACACTTTTAGAGTGAAAATTATAGACAATATAAATGCCCCGTAAGACGTGAAAATTGACCATCATCCGGCGACAACAGAAGGAACGTTACTTATGCAAAAAATCCCAATACGTCAATACACCATAATATTATGGCGCTATTATGCCATCACAGGTTACCAAAATTTGTTGAGTCACTTTTACGGAATTACATGTCATTTTTTCTTGGCCAGTGGTGAGCTAATCTTGAAGGCAGTTGAAAACTAAGTAAGGCGTCTCCAATGCTGCAAGCATTGCAAAATCGTGTTAGGTGCAGAAAGCTTGCGGAGGGAAAAGGGGCAAAAACAAAGCATCGAAAATCTTTCTGCCTAATAGAGGAACGTAACATGTTAAGACCGATCGAGACCAGACATTTCTTCGAACCAAAACAGTTTATTAGAGGTGAAGTCTATTAGAGGTGACGCCAAATAGCAGTATCTGTTCTTTAGGCGTTTTATGAAGATATTTTATAGACTGATACTCGCCCAAGTGAGCAATATGATAGGCTTTTGCAGGCTATTTTAAACGCGCTTCCAAAGGAAATATGTGGTTCACAGATCTTCTGAGAAGCTTTTGTTGAAAGTGCGTAAGAGACATGCTCTTGTTATTCCGTCTCACCCATGGTAGGCTTTTTTCAATCGAGCACATTCCCCAAAATGTTCTTGGGTCCTTGTCTTCAATCAACACCATGTCGCCCTGTGTGAGTGGTCTTGGTAGTCGCGTCTAAGCTTTGACTGTAGATACTATTTACTTGGTGCACTCTCGATGACATCTCTTCCACCAAACTCTTACTAGGTTGCATTTGCTTCGACACCATTGTAAAACCTTGTTTGTACGTCATGAAACTGTCGCCGTCCGCCCATGATGTCTGCCAGTGTTAGTGGTAGTGGTTTGTAATGTTCTTTATGTACGTAAGTTAATTGTCGATTGTTGAGTGCTCGATCAATCTCTACTACAATAGTGTGTAGCTTTTCTACCAAAGCTGTTCTTTTAGATTTTATCTATCGCATAGACGTCTCCAGGCTTCTTCTGAGGCACCTTCGAAATCCTCCCCACGACGGCGCACACTCGGCTATTGTTTTCCACTATATTTGGTGGCCACTGCAGTAATCTTTTACAACCTGGTGTTCAATGGTATTGATCATCCGGTCAACGTCTTTCAGACTTTTCATAAATGTTTTGGTTTTGTCTGAGTAGACAGCTGCAAGCATTCTTCGACAAGCGGTAAACTTTCGGAATGCTTGTAGAAAACCTAACGGTGAAAAGTAGAAGGTAATCTCCGGGTGTACTGCTCTCGTTACCACTCAGGTAAATATCAATACATATTGTTTCACAATCTCATGCTTGTCCTTTCCATAATGAGTTCCTGTGAAGTCAACTCTCGTGACTTGGAATGGCTCTGCTTCGTTGACTCTGTCTGCCTGGAGTGGGGATATGTTTTGAGTAGTCAGTCTGGAATTACGCCCATTGCAGACGATACATCTGCTCAGAACTCCTTTCGCTGCTTGTTGACGCTGCAATATCCAGAGCGTATTCTGATGTTACGCCAGTGTCGCTCGAACTCCTCCGTGTATTACCATCGGATGCACGTGACGCATTAGCAGCTCCGTAAAATACCCATCCTTTGGAATAACTATGACGTGACTGCTTAATTCTTGGCTGCATCGCAGTCATCCCTTCTCTCTGATAATTCCGTCGTAATCAAGGTAGACTTCACGTCCGATAATTTCAAATGATAGAACGCTTGAATAAGTCACACCATTTGTTTGGGTCAGTGGCCCTTGGATCTGTCTTATCTAATACATCTTTGCATTTGGTATCTCTATTCCGGCCAAAATCACTTTGTGATTTTCTTTTCTTGTAAGGTTTTTGAATCTCGACACCCATTCTGTCACTCTTATAAGCCGTTTATATGATGAATACCATTCAACTTCTAAGATTGATTCATCTTTAGCTCTTCCCGTTCATTGGTAATATTGCGTTTCGTGTGCTCTTCTACATCTGCATTCATGCAAACCATGCTCGTGGTGTTCTTTTCCAGTGATATCCATTCGGGATCGTGCCACCATACCTTCGTGTTTATTAACACGTTTGCGCTTATTTCTCGTGTGAGTGGGTCAGCCGGGTTATCTTCACTTTGAACGAATGACCAGCTTGCTTGAAGGGATTTTTCTCTGATTTCTGTGATTTTGTTGGTAACACACGAATCCCTTTTGCTTGCTTTTTTGACATAATGAAGCACAATAATCGAGTCCGCTCTGCAGTATACTTTCGGAATTTTTTTTTTGAAGTGACCTTTGAAGTTGTCGCATAATCTCGATGCTACCACTGCGGCCTTCAGTTCAAGTCACGCCAATGTTAGCTCTTTAATATGAGCTACGGTGGTTCTAATGTGTAGCCTTCTTTCTGTGTTTCTTTTGCAGTACAATACTAATAAGTATGCTGCCGCTTCGTATGCTGTTAGGCTCCGGTCAGAAACACATGCTGCTTGCATGCTTATACTGGTTGGTTCTTGCTTGCGTACCATTGGATGAATTCTAGAACACGAAGGTCCTTGACTTGAGATATGAGGTTCCTCCACTTGTCACATTCTTCTTCAGGAAGCTGGTCGTCCACGTGACGTTCTTTTTGCACAGACTGTGCAAGCCTATCTTTGAGCGTACTGTCATAAATACTGTCAAGTACGTTGGAAAGGGTGAGAACAAACCAACGGATCAAATATTGTTGCTGTTGCTTGTAACATTGCCCTTTTTGCCAAGTACCTACTATCAGTAAATGATTCAAACTTTTGAACTAGGAACCAAATTATGTACTTTAAGTGTTTCTATATCAAACCCAGAAGCATCAAAAGTTCTCTAGATCGAATTTCTGTGTGAAAGCCGTCCCTTTCATTCCCATTTATTGTTTTGTTTATTCTCTCTTTATTCGATCTCCACTTTCTCATGTTTATTGCTGCCTCTCTGAACACTTGCTCTCTCTCTCTATCTCTCTCTCTCTCTATCTCTCTCTCTCTCTCTCTCTCTCTCTCTATATATATATATATATATATATATATATATATATATATATATATATATATATATATATATATATATACACTCGTTAGATTATCAATCATTGTATCTACCCTAAGGTTGGTTTCCTCACTAAGAGCCGAGTACCTGTTCTGCAGCGACACTCTGAATTCCTGTACTTTCCCTCTCAGTGATAGCTCATTGATTGGCTTCTTGCGTATCAGTTTCTGTCGTTCCTTCTTCAAGTCTAGGCGAATTCGAGATCGTACCATTCTATGGTCACTGCATCGTACCTTGCCAAGCAATTCCACATTCTGCAAAATTCCTGGGTGTGCAGTCATTATAAAGTCTATTTCGTTCTTATTTTCGCCATTAGGGCTCCTCCATGTCCACTTGCGGTTTTCTCGTTTTCGGTAGAATGTATTCAAAATCCGCAAATTATTGCGTTCTGCGAATTCTACTAGTAGCTCTCCTTTGGCGTTTGTAGTGCCGATGCCATAATCTCCTACTGCCTGGTCTCCAGCCTGCTTCTTCCCTACCTTTGCATTAAAGTTGCCCATCACTATAGTATACTGTGTTTTTACCTTACTCATTGCTGATTCCACGTCTTCATAGAAGCTTTCAACATAAGCGTCATCATGGCTGGATGTAGGCGCTAAGCCTGTACTACCTTCATCTTGTATCTTTTATTCAGTTTAATTACAATACCTACCACCCTTTCATTAATGCTATAGTATTGCTCTATGTTGCCAGCTATGTTTCTGTGAATTAGGAACCCCACTCCCAGTTCTCTTCTGTCTGCCAAGCCCCGATAGCAAAGGACGTGCCCATTCTGTAGCACAGTATAGGCCTCATCTGTCCTCCTAACCTCACTGAGCCCTATTATATCCCATTTAACACCCTCTAGCTTCTCGAATAGTACAGCTAGACTTCCCTCACTAGATAAGGTTCTAGCGTTAAACGTTGCCAAGTTCAGGTTCCAAAGGCGGCCTGTAGTCCAGAGATTCTTAGCACCCTCTGCTGCGTTGCAGATCTGACCGCCGCCATGGTCAGTTGCTTCGCAGCTGCTGGGAACTGAGGGCCGTGAGTTATTTGACGTATGCATGTGGGAGATGAATGATAATCTAACGAGTATCATTACGGAGTGTGCAGTGGAAGTTGGAGGCAGGGTAGTTAGACAGGACACTGGCAAGCTTTCCCAGGAAACAAAGAACCTAATTAAGAAGCGTCAAAGCATGAAAGTGTCAAGTACAACAGACGAAATAGAACTGGCAGAGCTTTCAAAGTTGATTAATAGGCGTAAAGTATGCGATGTAAGAAGGTATAACATGGAGAGAATTGAACACGCTCTGAAAAACGGAGGAAGCGTCAAAGCAGTGAAGAGAAAACTTGGGATAGGCAAAAGTCGGATGTATGCACTAAGGGACAAAGAAGGCAAAATAACTACCAATATGGATAGGATAGTTAAAATAGCGGAGGAGTTTTACAGAGATCTGTACAGTAGCCGAGACAACCACGACCCTAATACTATAAGAACTAGCAGTAACCCAGATGACGCCCCACCAGTAGTGATAGAAGAAGTCAGAAAAGCTTTGGAGAGCATGCAAAGAGGCAAAGCTGCTGGTGAGGATCAGGTAACATCAGATCTGCTGAAAGATGGAGGACAGATTGTGTTAGAAAAACTTGCCACCCTGTTTACGAGGTGTCTCCTGACGGGAAGGGTACCAGAGTCTTGGAAGAACGCTAACATCATCTTAATACATAAGAAAGTAGATGACAAGGACTTGAAGAATTACAGGCTGATCATCTTGCTCTCTGTAGTATACAAGCTATTTACAAAGGTAATTGCTAACAGAGTAAAGAAAACATTAGAATTCAATCAACCAAAGGAACAAGCAGGATTTTGAACAGGATAGTCAACAATTGACCACATTCATACTATCAATCGATAATAGAGAAATGCTCAGAGTATAACCAACCACTATACATAGGCTTCATAGATTACGAGAAGGCGTTTGATTCAGTAGAAATATCAGCCGTCATGCAGACACTGCGGAATCAGGGCGTAGATGAAGTATATATAAACATTCTGGAAGAAATCTACAGGGGATCAACTGCTACCATAGTGCTTCATAAAGAAAGCAACAGAATACCAATCAAGAAGGGTGTAAGGCAAGGGGACACAATCTCCCCAATGCTATTTACCACGTGCTTACAGGAGGTTTTCAGAAGCCTAGAATGGGAACAGTTTGGGATAAGAGTTAATGGAGAATACCTTGTAACCTGCGCTTCGCCGATGACATTGCATTGCTGAGTAACTCAGGGGACGAATTGCAACTCATGATTACGAAGTTAGACAAGGACAGCGGAAAGGTGGGTCTTAAAATTAATCTGCAGAAAACGAAAGTAATCTACAACAACCTCGGAAAGGAGCAGCGCTTCGAGATAGGTAATAGTGCACTTGAAGTTGTAAAAGACTATGTCTACTTAGGGCAGGTAATAACCGCAGAGCCTAACCACGAGACAGAAGTAACTATATATATATATATATATATATATATATATATATATATATATATATATATATATATATATATATATATATATATATATATATATATATATATATATATATATATATATATATTGATACAAAACAGCCGCTAAACACGGCTGCATGAAAGAGGAGGACGAAGTGGGTTTTTCCGTTGGATGCTGGTCTGGCGCCATCTTACTCGTCGAGTTCTGTGCGCTGTAAATAGATCATTAAACAAGTTACTCGTAACATTATTGGTGGAGGTGGACGACCCCTGTACCTCGATGGAGACGCGCAGCGGTCGCACCATCGGCGAGCTTTCGACTGCTTCGACTGCTGGTACTTCCTCTACGCCGCCCTCGTCAGTCCAAGCCACCACCTACGTCACACTTCCGCACCTCCGGGATCCCGGCACTTTCTCCGGTGATGGTACGATCGATCTCGACACTTGGCTGAAGCGGTACGAGCGCGTCAGTGCAACTCACCGCTGGGATCCCACGCTCATGCTCGCCAACGTGCTTTTCTACCTGGACGGCACTCCCCGAACATGGTTTGAAAGCCACGAAGCCGACATAACGAGCTGGGATCTCTTCAAAGAAAAGATACGTGACCTGTTTGGCGATTCATCTGGTCGTCAGCTCGCTGCGAAGAAGACTCTTGCCACACGGGCCCAGTCTTCTACCGAATCGTACGTCTCCTACATTCTTGACGTTTTGGCCCTTTGTTCCAAGGCTGACCAGTCCATGTCCGAAGACGAAAAGGTTAACCACGTCTTGAAAGGCATTGCCGACGATGCTTTCAACCTGCTGGTTTTTAACATCTCGAGCATCGACAACATCCTTAAAGAATGCCGACGTCTCGAACAAGCTAAAGCCCGCCGTGTAGCCCAAAACATCGTGCGCCTTCCGAACACAGCGGCCACCTCTTCGTGTGACGACGTCTTCCACCAGGCCCCTCCATGTGACAACCTCACACGCATCATTCGTCGAGAGGTCGAGGCAGCACAACCGGTAGCCACGCCACTACCGACGCCTACGCCTTCCCCGACCACGATTTCTTTGATACAAGCCGTCGTTCGTCAAGAGCTATCGAATGTCGGCCTACATCCTGTACCTGCCGTATACTCTGCTGCGCCTTCTTTTCGTCCCCCTTCTGCTCCTCGCATACAACGCAATCCGTCCGAATGGCGTACCCTTGATGACAGGCCCATATGTTTCAACTGTCGACGCGTTGGTCATATCGCACGTCACTGCCGCAGCCGCTGGGCTCCACCGTCCCATTATGCACCTCAGTATTACACCACTTCTGCTCGCGAGTCGTCCCATCACTTTCTCCATCAACGCCGATCCACATTTTCCGCTCCTACAGCACCTCTCAGCAGACCTCGCTACGACCGGTCACCGTCCCCTGCTCGTCGTCAGTCCCGGTCGCCCCCACAACGCCGTGCTGCCTCCCCGACCTATTCGCAGCATCTCCGACCGGAAAACTAGGCCGTGCAGCTTCTGGAGGTGGAGCTGCGTTGACGACCTTCGTAAGAAATCCTCGATTAACGTTAACAACGAACCGGAACCTTTTGGACGTTACTGTCGACAATGTTCGTGTCAGTGCGATGATAGCTACTGGTGCGCATGTGTCCATTATGAGTGCTAACCTTCGCCACCGACTTAGAAAAGTTGTCACGCCCGCCCTCAACCGAGCTGCACGAGTCACCGATAGAGGAACTGCCGCAATTCTTGGCACTTGCTCTGCGCGAGTGTCTATTGGGGAAAGAAGCACTGTCGTTCTTTTCGCCGTTATCGAACATTGCCCTCATGAACTCATTCTCGGTATGGATTTTCTAGCCACGCACTCTGCCCTCATAGACTGTTCAGCTGGTTCTCTCCATCTCGATTTAGCCCTCTTTTCCGACCCGCCTAGCCCACCGCAAACCAGCCTCTGCTGCATTGATTTCACGCGTCTCCCTCCTAACTCCGTCACACATGTCGACTTATTCTCCACGCCGCCAGTACCTGATGGTGATTACATGGTGGCCCCGATTCCTGCAGTGATGCTTACGCATGGGGTTGCTGTGCCGCATATGATTCTGGCGATTAAGAGAAACCGCACCTTCCTTCCACTGGTCAACTTTTCACTCACCACCCAAGTTCTGCCATAGGGTATGTCCCTGGCCAAAATTACTGCTCTCCAAGATGACCATGTCGAGCCCTTCAGAGTTGACGATTGCTGCAGCTCAGTCAGTGGTTCCACTCCATCCCGTTCTTGGGGTGCCGACATTGAGCGAATGGTGTCATCGGACCTCACGTCTGAGCAAGCTTCAGCGCTTTGCCACTGTTCTTGAGGGCTATCGTAGCATTTTCGACTTTGCCAGCAACTCTTTAGGCCAAACGACCATTGTCACCCATCGCATAAATACTGGCCATGCAACCCCCATTCACCGACTGCCCCTACCGTGTGTCGGCGTCGGAGCGTGCAATATTACAACATGAAGTCGGCAAAATGCTTGCGAAAAACATTATCGAGCCTTCATGCAGCCCCTGGGCTTCTCCAGTCGTCCTTGTTAAAAAGAAAGATGGAACATGGCGCTTTTGTGTCGATTACCGTCACCTTAACAAAATTACCAAAAAAGACGTTTATCCTTTACCTCGCATCGACGACGCCCTCGACTGCCTGTACGGTGCCACCTATTTTTCAACTATTGACCTTCGGTCAGGGTACTGGCAGATAGCCGTCGACGAGATGGACCGCGAGAAGACCGCATTCATCACTCCTGATGGTCTTTATCAGTTTAAGGTGATGCCCTTTGGACTCTGAAATGCACCAGCCACATTTGAAAGAATGATGGACTCATTGCTCCAAGGGTTGAAATGGTCCACCTGCTTGTGTTACCTTGACGATGTTATTGTCTTTTCGCCCACAATTGACTCGCATCTTGATCGTTTGTCAGCTATTTTGAACGTTTTTCGTCGAGCCGGACTCCAGCTTAACGCCTCCAAGTGCCACTTCGCTCGTCGCCAAATTTCCGTGCTTGGTCACCTTGTCGATGCCCAAGACGTGCGTCCAGACCCAGAGAAATTTCGTGCAGTCCCGAACTTTCCTGTTCCGAGGACCACAAAGGATGTCCGCAGTTTTGTGGGGTTGTGCTCGTATTTCAGACGCTTTGTTAAGGACTTTGCGACCATTGCACGCCCACTCACAGACCTCTTGAAGAAAGACGCCTCGTTTACCTGGGGCCATGATCAAGCGTCATCGTTTTCGCAACTTACGACACTGCTTACAACGCCACCAATCTTGGCTCACTTTGTTCGATTAGCCCCAACCGAGGTTCACACGGACGCCAGTGGACACGGCATAGGAGCTGGGCTATTGCAGCAACAACGCGGACACGACCGTGTTATAGCCTACGCAAGTCAACTACTATCTCCAGCCGAGCGCAACTATTCCATCACGGAGCGCGAGTGCCTCGCCCTTGTATGGGCAGTCGCCAATTTTCGCCCATACCTGTACGGGCACTCATTGCGTGTTGTCACGGATCATCACGCGCTCTGCTGGCTAGCCTCCCCGAAGGACCCCACGGGACGTCTCGCTCGTTGGGCTCTACGCCTTCAAGAGTACACGTTCTCTGTTATGTACAAAACAGGGCGATTACATCAGGATGCGGATTGTTTATCCCGCTACCCTGTTGATGAAGCAACCGATACCGACGCTATCACGGACGGTTTTTCCGTGTCGCAGCTGTTAAACATTGGCGAAAAGCAACGTCGGGGTGCTTCTTTACGAGCCATCATTGACAAACTGGAGTCAACGCCACGCGACCCGTCCCTACGAATGTTTTTGGTGAAAGACGGGATCCTATATCGCCGAAACCTTGATTCCTTCGGATCAGACTTACTTCCTGTCATTCCAACGCACCTGCGTTCCTCTGTCCTGCATCAACTCCATGACGCTCCCATAACGGGCCATTTGGGCGTTTCTCGCATGTACGATCGAGTACGACGTCGGTTTTTTTGGCCTGGATTTGCCCGCTCTGTTCGACGCTATGTCGCCGCTTGTGAGCCCTGTCAGCGTCGCAAAACGCCGTCTGCCTTCCCAGCCGGCTACCTTCAGCCGATCGACGTTCCCAACGAGCCTTTTTTTCGAGTTGGTCTCGACCTGTTGGGCCCTTTTCCACTCTCCACAGCCGGAAATAAATGGATTGCTGTTGTCACAGACTACGCGACGCGGTACGCAATCACACGAGCACTCCCGACCAGCTGCGCTACCGACGTTGCGGACTTTCTGCTGTACGACATAATATTAGTGCACGGTGCTCCCCGTCAACTTCTCACCGACCGTGGCCGCACGTTCTTATCAGCTGTCGTTCATGAAATCCTGAGGTCTTGTCATACCAAGCACAAATTTACTACGTCGTACCATCCCCAGTCAAATGGCCTCATGGAGCGCCTTAACAGGACCCTAACCGATATGCTTGCCAAATACGTTGCGCCAGACCACCACGATTGGGACATTCATTTGCCGTATGTGACGTTCGCCTACAACTCATCTCGTCACAACACTGCCGGATATTCGCCCTTTTATCTACTATATGGCCGGGACCCAACTCTACCTTTAGACACGTTACTACCTGCGGCCACTGAATATGCTGGTGGAGCCATTGCCCGCGCCGACCACGCGCGCCAAGTCGCCCGTAACCGTCTACACGCTTCACCGGCGCGCCAGCAACAGCTCTACAGTTCTCACCATAGGGACGTGCACTTTTCTCCGGGTTCTCTCGTGCTCCTCTGGTCACCTACTCGGCGTGTGGGACTGTCTGAAAAACTGTTGACGCCCTACACTGGACCATTCCGTATCGTTCGCCAAGTGACAGACCTCACGTACGAGATTGTTCCAACTGATCAAACAAAGTCATCGTCAGCTCCGAGCGACATTGTTCACGTGGCTTGGCTGAAGCCCTATTACCCCCCCCCCCTTCGACATCATCTGCGTAAATTTAGCACCGGGACGGTGTTTCTACCGCCGGGAGTTATGATACAAAACAGCCGCTAAACACGGCTGCATGAAAGAGGAGGACGAAGTGGGTTTTTCCGTTGGATGCTGGTCTGGCGCCTACTTACTCGTCGAGTTCTGTGCGCTGTTAATAGATCATTAAACAAGTTACTCGTAACATTATATCTATATATATATCTTTCCCTTATATATATATATATATATATATAATATATATATATATATAATATATATATATATATATAATATATATATATATATATATATATGTATATATATATATATAATATATATATATATATATGAGATCTAACAGACAGTAATGCTAAGTAATGTACAGGGAAAGTTATTAGAACCAATGAAATGTAAATAAGAAGAAAGAAAAGTGGATAAAGAAATAACCAGCCGTGAGATGCTGGTTATTTCCTGCTCACGGCTGGTTATTTATTCATACACTTTCCTTTCTTCTTATTACATTCCATTGGTTCTAATAACTTCCCCTGTATATTACTTGGCATTACTGTCTGTTAGATCTCATTAATATTGTGTTAAAACACGGAAAAACGAGCCCTTAGGTATACACCTCTTTCCCTTATTTCATTAAAACGAGGGTCTCGTACTGGCAGACTTGGTGTCATAAGTTGTATACGAGGGACTATTATTCAGCTGCCCGCTCATAATACGTTCACGTGCTACGTGACGCCAAAACATGCGCATAAAAGAGTGTTTTCACACTCGTCGCTTGGCTTATAGATGGCGCTGACTGTCACTCCTACTACTAAATTCACATATAAAGCCAAAAAAGTGGATGGAGGGAAGGCCGCTGTGGTAGCTCAGTGGTTAGAGCATCGAACGCGTTATTCGAAGGTCGTAGGTTTGTTTCCTGCTCACGGCTGGTTATTTCTTCATCCACTTTTCTTTCTTCTTATTTACATTCCATTGGTTCTAATAACTTCCCCTGTTCATTACTTGGCATTACTGTCTGTTAGATCTCATTAATATTGTGGTAAAACACGGAAAAACCAGCCCTTAGGTATACACCTCTTTCCCTTATATATATATATATATATATATATATATATATATATATATTTACATATATTTATTAATTAATTAATTTATTTATTTATTTATGAAAACGCAAAAAGAAAAAAATTGAAAAAAACTCCGGCACGCGGAATCTAACGTGGGGCCTCCACGTCGTGAATGCGAGGAGTTAGCCACAGTGCCACTGAAAGGCACCTAGTCGTACGTTTAAACGGCAAGCTATTTATATCTACGACTTACCGCTGTTGGCTGGCATCCCTGGGGTTAGAACTATCGTGTTTTCAGCATTATCAGCAAGATGGAGCAATGAGCTTGCGGCGGCTCTCATCTCTCACGCGTATTTTTGCCCCTGGGGATGAGGGGAGTGGCCGATCTCTAGCACGCCCTAATCTTCCGGTGGGGAGGATCATACGTCTTGGCTGGCGTTGGGCTTGCACCGGAACGATTCTGTGGTAGTTATGGAGCGCACAAAGGTCATTTCAATCGTTACACATTCTACGGTTGTGAAAAGGGCGCACTTTTCAGACCCAGAAAAGTTACAGCTTAGACGCTTATTCGCGTTCATCTGTAGATGTGAGTACGTTTCGTGCGTGATTTGTGCGTGAGAAACGTGGGACACGCTTCAATCTGCTTTCCATTCTGCGCGTGACCTTCCAGTTTGTCGCTTTCGTGTTCATTGCTTCGCCTTTGCGGCAAAGCTGTGACTTTTTACAGTGAAAGCTATTATGGAATCCCAACTAGGGTCACGCGTAGTTGTCCGCCACCGCCGGTGTCTGTAACCACATCGCTCAAAAATCAAAATAAACCTAGCACCAGTGTTACAGTGGGCCTTGTACCCGGGTCCACTCGGTGCCAGCCCAATATTCTACCACTGAGCTACACCGGTGCTTGTGACTTCGTGTCAAACTTGCCTTAGCCAGGCTTGATGTCGAGAAAGCAATCGCGTTGATACGACTTGAAAAGCATTTTAAAACAGTGAAAGAACAACCAGTCGTCGCACCATGCGATTAGCGTAATGAGTGGCCATTCATTGCTCCAACCCATCACAAAAGCTTTTTCTTGTTCCCCTTAACGCAATATCATCCTCCACACCAGAGATGATCGTGCCGTCCCCAGGGTAGACACCATCAATTTCCTCGGCATGATCATCGAGTCCCGCACTCATACAGTACACAAGCTAAGGACTAAGACTGAGAATGCCGTACGACTCGTACGTAGAGTAGCCAACCGGCACCATGGGCTCAAAGGAGACAACCTGCTGAGCCTTTTATACATATTTGTTTTGTGCCATTTTGCCTACCTTGCCGCTATACACAAATGGCTACGTGCTGAGCGCGATCAACTCAATGCGCTTTTCGCAATGTGGTCAAACGAGCCCTTGGCCTTCCTATCACCACTCCAACGTACAAATTCCCCGTGCTTGGCGAACATGACGCGATAAAGAGATTGCCGAAACTCAGGAACGCGTGCAATTGACCCCACTCGCCACCACCAAGACGGGCCCCATATTCTGTGCGAGCTCGGCTTCTTCTCCTCGATGGCCAGGGACTTCCAAAGTTGGCTCTCATTCCTCGTGAAATCCGCGACCTTATCCCGATCGCTTCCATTTCGCGAAATGTACACCCCAAATACATCAGAGGCAGGCGCCTTGCGCGGGGACCGCCATTCTCAAGCGCATGAACAATGAAGCGGATAACGTCTCGTTCGTGGATGCCGCTGCTTATCACAACAACCCAGCCTTCGCCGCGGTCACGGTATCATCCGCGCAGCTTATTCTTAAATCTGCCAGAATCCTCACCCGAAATCCCGAAGTACCGGAGCAAGTAGCTAAAACTATAGCTATGCTCCATGCAAACGGGAACTCATCTACAGCGACAGACTGGCCATCAAAGCCTTCGAACGCGGAGTCATCTCAGACCAGGCGTTACGTATCCTGCACAGAGAGTACCCGAGTGCCCCGAAGCACCACACTTGCAACTGATTCCCTGTCCATCACGGCCAGGTGCCGGGTGCCCCATTCATTCTCAACAAGATCACCCATGACGCAGCGCACGCACTTACCGGACCGCTCCGCCACAGGGCAACCTCATCTCGCTGAGTTAGAGACCAAGCGGGATGCACCCATTACGTACAACGACATAACAAAGCACTTTTACCTTGAACGCCACGTTTCCCCCCCCCCTATCCGAAACTTAACAGACCGCAGGCGCTTACCCTAAGAATATAACAGACACACACGTACGCAAACCTTGCTATGCTTCACGTTTATTATCCTGACGCATAACCCAGTGACGCATGCCCCTCGTGTGGACACATAGTGAAACTCGGACACATGCTCTGGGAGTGTAGAAATACTCTTTCTGTCTCTACCTCAAACAAGTTGGAGAGGTTCCTCAGAAGCTCACTTCTAGAAGACTAGCAATGGGCCGTCCAGCAGGCCAACAAATCGGCCACCAGGTACTCCCTGTCGGCCCCTACGTGGTAGACGCCCGCTACGCCCTAAGCGCATCCTGCAGGAATGCAATGAAGCTTTTTTTCCTTCCATTCCATTCTCCCAATAACTGTGGCGCCTACCCACTTCGGCCATAATTTTTTGTCGTCATCAGCCACTGTATGAACGATTGGCACAAAGTTCCTTGCAAGCGTTAGCGGATAGCATGCACGCTTTTCAGAAGAATGACGAAATATAGCATAGCGAATGTCGGCGTACTACCCAAACAAATTTATTATTAATGACCGAGTGGGTATTAAGCAAGTCTGCTTGCAGTAGTTACCCAACGAGTATTTAGAAATAGTTCTGAAAGGCCACTCTCCTTGCTTTCGCTGTGACTGTGCAGCGCCTTCCGCACAAGCCTGGCGTTTTTTTATACAACTTGACTGCTTCATTAAGCGTTGCTGCTCCCATAATGACGTCATGCACAGAGGTAGTTTTCTACAGTGTCCATGTCGTATCTGGAAACGTGTGTTTCACTCATATCAAATGGTATCTAAATGTATATGCAAGCGGAAACGCGTAGGCATTGTCCCGAACGTTACTCTAGTCATGCGCCATGTTTGCTCTTCATTGAGTAGCTTTCTCTCAGCGTCTTGCTTCCACCATAGAAATTTCATTGCATCTTTGTCGGCTTCATGTATGAAAGTTGGTACAAATGCTTTCTCAACATCTCCTACTAGTGCCACCTTTTATTTTCGGAAATTTATGTGCAGTGACAGTTTCTCTAACTTCAAAATGGGTTCTCGCTGTAGATTGTCGTTTAAGAACACGCTTTTTAGAGAGTGCGATGAGGCGTCGAACATTATTCGGACGTTCAATGTGACCCGGTCCAATAGAATGATCGTAGGATGTGGCATGTTGTAGAAATGTGTGTTCAGCTGTTATGATGACTCTTGAACCTCTTTTGCAACTCCTAATTCTGTATACTCTTATATGGCTTTGTAGTGGCTACACAGCACGTCTTAATTTTTCTGCAGCCTATTAGCCAGTTGCTGTAGGGTTTTCATGTCAATGTTTCTGTTCCTTTCCAAGTATACGTGTTTCCATGGCAAGCTGACGTGAAAGCGACCACTTCAATGCACAACTTTTAGCTCGAATTCCTCGAAAATTTCAGTTTCTGCGTAATCCAAACTGTTTCGCGTTATCCCCATTTACTCCAGGCTCCAAGACGTGTGTATATCTAGCTGCAGTTCTGTCTCCGCATCTTCAACCTTCACAATTGTGACTGCTCGATTATGGATCAGTGTTGTCTTGCTTCGCTCCGACAGCCCTTGCAGCATCTGTCCCAGTATAGTCTTGCCATCCATCACTCTGTTTCAAGGGCGGCTCCAGCCACTAACATTACTGGGAGGGGCAGTCACCAATAGTAACAATTGAAAGAGAAGCGTGGTCATGACTTTCAGTTTTAATAGCAGAAAAACTTTCAAAGCATAAATACCGTAAATTTTTGCTCACAGTGTCTTCACATCATTTGTTATTATTTATAGGGGATGCACTAAGTGCATTGAGGTGTGGAGGATAGGGTGCTGACACAAATATACCTATGCCCCCCCCCCCTTCCTTTAGAACAACCACTGGTCTGTTCTCATTCCTTTGAGTTCCACCAGTAAAAAATTCCCAGTAATATTTTTAGCCGATGAACAGTCCTATGAAATGTGTTGCAGTCGTCTCGCTCCTGTCATGTGTAACTTCCATCATTAGCTGCTTCATTTTCTCGTTGAGGTTCTGATTCGACTGGGTGTACGAGATAATGCGAGATAATGACGACTTCTAAAGTTTCAATCACTGTTGTTGCTCTCTTTTCTCGCGGCGCTGTAGTCGCTTACACAACGTTCATTAGCTAGACTTATTCATCTCCTTCGAATGAATCGATCGTCAGCCTTTCCTGCCACAACACCTGCGCCCCTAGTTCTTTCGCGAATCCAGCTTATATTAATGAACGCTGGCTTCCGCTAACTAATAGCGAATGGCAATGAAACCCAAATGTTTCTTCTTCAACGAATGCTAAAGCCGTCTGCAATAGCACAGATTTATGCTTGACATTTTCAATTGTGTGTAGAGTACACGTCGTCGCTTCAGCTGGCGCTGTCGAGACCAGTTCAGCTCTCGTTTTCTGCATCACAGTTCTACACACTGACGTGGTATGTCGCTCCTTCCATTGCTTGCATTTCACTTGGGTTCGATAATACGTGCCATGTGGTTTGATTGATTGATTTGTGGGCTTTAACGTTCCAAAACCAGCATTTGATTATGAGAGACGCCATAGTGCAGGGCTCCGGAAATTTTGACCACCTGGGGTTCTTTGACGTGCACCCAAATCAGAGTACACGGGCCTACAACATTGCCGCCTCCATCGGAAATGCAGCCGCCACAGCCGGGATTTGATCCCGCGACCTGCGGGCCATCAGCCGAGTACCTTAGCCACTAGACCACCATGGCGGGGCGTGCCATGTGGTTTGGTCTTGGGCATCTGAAACAAGCTCATTATATTTTCGGTGAGCATAACTTTCTTTTCATCTTTTGGAATGCTCTCACGACCGTCTTCTTTGGCGTGGTTGTTCTGCTTAAAGAATAAGCATATTCTGTCCACTGAGCTACAAAACTTGATGTTCTGCGTATCTGTCGGCCGTTATATCCTAGTTTTTCTGTTATCCACTCTTCGCGTTGCGTTCCTTCCTGAAAAACTCCTTGCTTTATCAAGAATAGCACAAGCCCGTCAAGCTTTTCTTCGCACGCATTGCCTGTGTCGCTGCTTTTCTCACAGTCTTCTGAAACTGGGCTGTTTCTCGTAGCTGGTTTTAATTTGAACGGCGCTGATAATTTTGGTGAAATCACTCTTTTCATTACCGGCAACAACATCGGGACATAATATTTAGTGACTTCAGTATCACTATACCTATTTGTACTCTCTTTACTAGTCGATTCAGCTCATCGTTATCCAGAGCAGACTTCACTTTATCCAAACTTAGGTGCTCATTCATGCGCATCTCAAGCGATTATTTGCCATTTCCAAATGTTGTTCGCAGTATTTTCATTGCTTCTTCAGATTTTTCGTCATACCTCTACTGCAACCCTTCAATATAAGCCACCCCCTTTCCGCGATGCTAACAAGTAATTAAAATTTCGTCCCTTGCTCATAATCTGTCTCAGGTGAATTGCGAACTCGTACTGAGCCCAAAAGCAGTTACACTTCAAAGATTTGCTGCTGAATTTCACGGAGCTAGTGAAGCTTTAGTAGCTCTACTAGCTCCGCCCTGTCCTGTACTTGATGACTTCACCTGCTTTGTACTATCGTTTGAATTCAATTATGCAGGTTGTCGAAATTCGAATTCAATGGCAGACAAGATCGTCATCATTTTCGTGTCATGGTCTATCATCTTTTCAAATTCAGCTTCAGCACTGTCTGCATAAAGCGGAGAAGGCTTTCTTCTATGTCTTTTCTCTGTAGAATATCACCCATGTTGCTGCTTATCTGAACTGGTAACCTGCAGAAAAAAAAACAAACTCGATGCTTCCATGCGAGGGGTCTACAAGCAAGCACTTGGCCTTCCGCACTACACCAGCACTGAACTTTTCAATCAACTTGGAGTTCACAACACCCTTGCAGAACTCGTCGAAGCCCAACAACGCAGTCAGCTTGAAGGGCTCATACTAACTGAAACAGGGCGTTCTGTTTTCTCCAGGCTCGGCTTCACGTATCATCAGCAACAGGGCCCCAAACAATCAAGCCGCCATAACACCCACCGCTGAATTCACGCAGATCCCATCCCTAGAAACATGCACCCTCAGTACAATAGAGCCTGACGCCATGCTCCCGCTGGAGTCATCACAAAAGCCCTTGCCCACGCACCTGGCGCGAATTTCGATGACGTAGCTCAGTATCCTGAAGGCACATGTTTTGTAGCAGTCACCACACGCAATGAAGTCCTACACCATGAAACCGGCGTCACTACTCCCTCTGCCGAGACGGCTAAAGAGGCCTCTAGCGCCCTGGCCACTCTAGGTCTCACCTGTGACACCATCGTATGTGACTCAGCCGCATTTATTCTTAAGCGCATCACACCCTATGCCAGGCACCACACTCCAAAGACAACATGATCACCCTGACATGGATCCCCGCCCACGCGAATCCAGTCCACCCACGCCTCCCCAACCTCAACGGCGTCACTCGATCCCTTGCCCGAGGCCTTGTGAGTGGCGCTGGAGCTACGTGATCCAGCGCTGATCTGTTATTGTTCATATATGGTCAGTGGCACATACCACTGCGAGAGATTGGCCAATAGTAATTAGGTGGTTTTATGAAATATTGTGCCGATTTAGAATAACGGAGATAATATAGTAGAAAGATTACCGATGACCTAGGATATTGTGGTGCTTGTTGTAATGCATATAAATATTGAAAGAAAGAAAGCAATTTAGTCTTAAATCGGAGCAATCCTCTTAATTGTATACGCATATAATCTTATAGAACATTCGGATAACACAAATGAATTAGTTAACCCATTAGTTTCATTATTATAGTCTCAGACTGTCGCGCATTCTCTCGCACTAGAGAACCTAGAAATAGAAGCTCCAAAAGACAAAATGACAGGCACAGAAAAATTCATATTATTACAAAGTAAATGTACTTCTGAAAGGTTTTTCGTAGTGTGGTAAACTTCTTGCAGGCCAAAAGAAATAATCTACTGTTTCAGGCTCACCACAGAACGCGAACAGTGGCGTAGGTGCCTGAGTAGACCTGTGTTTAAAAAAATTAAATTTGGCACCCTACGACGCAGCCTTGTGATAGCTACTTCTTGTTTACGAGTTCAGCAAACGACTCTTCTCCGGAAATATAATAAAAGGCGATTTCGGTAGAATTTGTCAGTGCTCTACCTCCAAAGACTTCCATAAGCGTACGACTGTGGAATCAAGCAGCAGTCACATTAAGCGGTTGATAGAAAGGGTGGTGGAATCGGCCCGCCTATTGAGGACTTAATTAAGGAATCGGCTATTTTCTTTATGTCTAGGCACCCAAACTGATCACACTTTTTTTTCAAATGCGCAAGCGCTAGTACACGAAAGGCTTTGTTACTTGGTTATCAGCACCAACAGAAAGTGCCGCACAGTGAGATAGAGAATCTGTTGTTATAACAACTGATATGTTCGCCGTATAAAACTTGCGTATGGTGAGTACTTCTTCGAGAAATTCAGCCACAAAAATGGATAAGAAATCGAATAGTCAAAGGCAACAAGGCCAATCTAAAATCTGGCTGACAAATCTAAAACTGGGCTGAAAATACCAGTTCGCTTTTAGATTGGTTTGATTCTCCTCAACTACTAGAAGCGAAGCAATTTCCTTTTCTTTGCTATCTCTTCCTTTCTAATTTTAGGGGTTATTAGTGACGCCTCACTTGTCATTCGTTCATTCCGATGCTCGTACCTTGGCGTCCGAGAGGGCGGGCGCATGGCGTGTTTCTCTCCAGCTGTCCCAACCCAGCAAAATGAACGAGTATCGCCTCTCGTGCCCAGTAGCGTTCCGGAAACCGCAAGAGGGCGAGGATTCTGGCGACGGCAGACACTGTGAAAGGCAGCAGAGATCAGAGGATTCCAGCTTGCGCGTGTTTTGTTTTGCGTACAAGGAACCACCGCCACAATCTTCTGGCTCAATAGGAAGTATTTTTCGGCGGACACCATGGCAGACAACAGAGGGCATATAATTCCAGCGTGCGCAGGTTTTTTTCTTTGCGTACGAAAAAGCACCGCCACAATGTTCTGGCTGTATAGAAAGTATTTTTCGGCGGACACCGTGGCAAACAACAGAGGGCATATGATTCCAGCGTGCGCAGGTTTTTTTTTTTTTTTGCGTACGAGGAAGCACCACCACAACCTTCTGGCTGAGTAGGAAGTATTTTTCGGCGGACACCGTGGCAGACAACAGAGGGCATATGATTCCAGCGTGCGCAGGTTTTTTTTTTTGCGTACGAGGAAGCACCGCCACAATCTTCTGGCTGAATAGGAAGTATTTTTCGTCGGACACCGTGGCAGACAACAGAGGGCATAAGATGTCAGCGTGCGCATGCTGTTTTCTTTGCGTACGAGCAAGAATCACCACCAGAATCTCCGACTCAATAGAAGGAAAGTATTTTTCGGTGGACACCGCGGCAGGCAGCAGAGCGTACAGGACTCCAGCGGTCCCGTGTTTTCTTTTTTTTGCGTACGAACAAGAATCTCCACCAGAATCTTCTGGCTGAGCTGAAGGAAAGTATTTTTGGGCGGACACCGCAGCAGACAGCAGAGCGCACAAGATTATAGCGTCCGCATTTTTTTCGCGTACAAGCGAAAATCACCGCCCGAATCTTCTGGCTTAACAGAAGGAGAGTACTTTTTGGCGGACATCGCGGCAGACAGAAGTGCACGTAGGATTCCTGCGTGCGCATGTTTTTAAATGCGAATGCATTTCTTAGTCGGGGGTTATCGTGTATGGCGGGTCGGCGTGCGCACTGATCTCTTAGCACGCACTCCTCCTCGCCCCCAGCAACAGCTGCGTAGCACACAGCAAATGGAACAGGTGGTCAGTGGTGGAGGGTGACGAAGAGGAGGAGACGTGTGGTGGCGCTCACATCGTGGAGCAGCTTGGTTCAGACTGTCACGGTGGATGGACGTGTTTTTTAGCGCTCCCGATCGACTGCGCAGATAAGTTGTTTTGCATATTTTGCGCTTGTCTTTATAATTATAAGGAACCAGCAGTAAAAATTACTGCAGCACATATTTTATTGTACGGCTTTTCGGAGGTCAGTCACCAGGTATTTATTAGTTTGTGCGTGTACGTTTGTGTGCGTGTTTGATTTTTGTTTTTTGTTGTTTTTTGCCACTCAGTGGGGGAGGTGCACGCAGATTGAACACGCAAACTTTTGTATAGAGCTTAGACTTTTTTTCGTACGGCAGGGCTCGAGTTTTGTAATTATCGAGTGAGACAAGTCATAGGGACAATTGGTGTCAGAAAGACATGGAAAGACATGGGTTGGTTTGAAAGTGGAACCAAGTGTAGAAGCGGAAGAAGAGGCTGACGCGAAGTGTAGGCAATGTGAGGTCGTGGGAAAAATGGAGAAAATGATGGTTACCCAGAGAGACCTGTTGATGAGAATCACCGAGCTCGAGACTGCGTTGGCGACAGCGCAAGAGAAAACAAGGGCTATGGGAGAAAGGCTGAAGTCCGCCGAAGAAGCACTAGCCAAGGTGAACAGAGGAGCGGCCTATGGAGAGAACAGAAGGGAACTGCCAACCAGACCGGTGGAGAAGAAAGAGGAAGCAAATTTAGAAAAAAAAGGTTCAGCCGGTTCAATTGTCGCACGGCCCAGCTTCAGCGAAGTAGTGGTCGGGCTGGGAGGGGACAAAGCAGCCGGCGTCACAGGTGCAAGTAACCCCCAAGCGTAGGACGCTCCAGCTGAAAAGTCACAGCATGTGATAATTGGCGGGGACTTGAATTTAAATGGATGCACAGAAGCCGCCAAAGAGAGGGTAAGAGGTGACAAGAGGGTTGCAGTAGGGGTGTTCCCAGGACGCAGGCTAGAAGCAGTCATGAGGCAAGCGAGCGCAAAACTCAAAACTACAGATGATAGACGAAACCTCGTGATAATTTCAGGCGGTTTAGGCGATGTCGTAAATGAAGGTACAGCAGGACTAGCAACCAAACTGGCGAAAGGTGTTGATGACATGCGTTTCACTTCTCCTCAGGTACAGGTAGCGATATGCACAATACCGGTGGTACCGGTGCGTGATAGCAACCTGCAAAGAGCGGTTGTCATTGCAAACCAAGAGATATGGCGGATTAGTCGAGAGAAAGGCTTTGAGGTAGTGGAAATAAACAGAGAGGTGCATAGGTGGGGTGGTTTTCAACGAGACAGAATTCACTTTGATGGGCGGCTAGGTCATGAGGTGGGTTGCCGACTTGCACGGCGCGCAGTAGCTTTTTCGGGGGGCAAGCAGGCTCTTCGGGGTGCAGGATAGCTAGTAACGAAAAAAACAACCAGGAAGACTCTTTAACAGGTGGTATGCACAGATACGATTCCAAAGTGACACAAGCATCTAAGATAGGTAGCATCCGGGGAAGAAATAGACCAAGCCACGTGTGCTGAGCCAATTCAGAGAAAGGGTATATTACCATGCAGGGTGGTAGGAACAGGCTGTAGTGGGAAGAGATAGAAGAACAGCTAAAGGAGGAGAGGCCGATGGTATACCGTTTTGTAGAAACACACCTCAGGGACATAGAACAACCTCCTGACAATGCGGACTACGCGTGGGAATATTGTAATAGAACTGAAGGCAGCAGAAAGGGGGGTGGTATTGGGGCATTCATTCATAAAAGTACAAAAGCGTCAAGCAGGAGTGCAAGGAACATTTGTGGCTAAAAGAGAAAGTGGCAGGGAAAACGACACTCCTTGGTTTCGTGTACTAGTGGATAGGAGCAAGGGCCAGAGAGGAAAACCAGGAATGGTAGTGTATATCAAATGACATTCAGGAGTTAGTAGGAGAGTGCGAGATAATTATACTAGGAGATGTGAAAGCATACATAGAAGATATAGATGGGTATACCGACCCGACAGGCGAAATGATCACAGATATGTCTGAAAGGCTTGATTTGATCATTTGCAACAGTACCGAGAAGTGTGAAGGGCAAATAACATGGGAGGTAGGAAGGCTGCAGTCGACGATAGATTACGCATTGATGTCACATAGGATGTATGATAAGCTCAGGGGAATGCACATAGATGACGGTGGCTCGAGAAGTCTGGGTAGTGATCACAAACGTATCAAGCTATGTTTTGGAAGAGCTGTGAAATTGGGAAGGAGTCAAGAAGAGCAATTACAGGAAAATTTTTATTCAGAAAATCAAAGTGAAATAGCCACTAAACAAATTGAGAGAGTATTCACTGAGGACAATAAAACAGTGTGGACATACACGAATATGATTATACTGTTTGAGCTAGAGCTTGCAAACGCACGTGACAAGTCACCCCGGAATAGAAGACACAAACCCAAAAATTGGTGGGATGTGGAAGTTAAAAGAGCCATAGAAAAAACGTCAGGAAGCCTCTAGGGAACACAGACATGCTAAGCAGCGGGGTGAACCGACAGATGATGTCGAAAGAAAACGGGAAATATTTCTAAGCTGTAGAAGGGATGCATCCCTTCTGATCAATGAAAAGATTAGAAGAAATGAGCCCTGTGGCTGGCAGAAGTACATAAAAAAGATAGAAAGGCAGCTGCAAAATTTCGGAACCATCTAAACTCCCTAAAAAATGAGACGAGCCTAGAGCAGAGGTTTATAACTACAGCTCAAGGTGCTAGGCTAGAAGGGGACGAAGTTATTGAATATATAAGAACAAGGGTGACGAAAAAATTTCAACAAAGAAGTGCTTTATCCACGACAATAGACAAGAATGAATCAGGTGGCGCAATGGCTCCATTTTCACAGCAAGAGTGGGAAAGGGCTGAGAAAAGGATTCCTAGTAGTACATTATCAGGCCCAGATGGCATTCTAATTATGCCGATAAAGACATTAGGTCCGAAGTGTAAGCAGGCTTTGAGAGAGGCAGTGAGCAAAATAATAATCGATGGAAAAGTTCCCGATGGAAGGAAACTTGGGAGGATGAGCAAGATCTATGAAGGAAAGGGGGACAAAGCTGACATAAACAACTACCGTCCTATAACAGTGACATCAGTGGTCTACAGGATGGCGATGCAGATTATAAAGGAAAGACTGCACGCATGGATAGAGGGTGAGGGGGGCTGGGAGAACTGCATAATGGGTTTCGAAAACAAAGGAGGCAGGAAGACAATCTTCGCTCACTGACTCAGTGCACCGAAATGGCAGAAAAATAACAGAGGCCCCATTGGCTAGCATTTTTTGATATCAAGAGAGCGTACGATTGCGTGGTTCAAGAGGAATTGTGGGGAATACTGGACACACTAGGCGTGGAAGTTGTAGTCACTAATCTTTTAAATAATATCTGTAAAGGTAACAAGGTAAACATAGAGTGGGAAAAGCAGGTATGCAAGCCTGCAGAGGTAAAACGGGGGCTTAGGCAGGGGTGTCCCTTGTCACCCTTAATGTTCATGATGTACCTACAAGGAATAGAGGCCAAATTAGAGGGAAGTGGACTGGGCTTCAACCTCTCTTTCGTCAAACAAGGAAAACTCATTGAACAGGCACTACTACCATTGATGTACGCAGTTGATATAGTGCTAAAGAATGACAACAAGAAAGATTTGCAGATATTGGTGGACATCTGCGGTAATGAGGAAGATAGGTTAGATTTCAGGTTCAGTAAAGAAAAATCAGCAGTCATGAGTTTTAATGACAATGAAGGTAGTGAGCTTAGAATACAGGAGGTCACGCCAGAGATAACAGATAAATACAAATATCTGGGCGTATGGATAGGCATTGGGGGCCGAGTACCTAAGGGTACACGAAATATACGTGTCGACTAAAGGTAACAAAAATGCAGCAGTAATGAAGAACAGGGCACTGTGGAATTACAATAGGTATGATGTTGGGAGAGGAATATGGAAATGGGTCATGGTTCCTGGTCTGACAATCGGCAATGTGGTCGTGTGCATGATATCAGAAGTTCAAGCCTGATTAGAAATTAAGCAACGTGGAATAGGTAGGCTTGCCTTAGGAGATCGCGGGAATACACCAAATCAGGGAGTACAAGGTGATATGGGATGGACTTCATTTGAAGGCTGGGAAGCTAGCAGCAAGATAAAATTTGAGAAGCTATTGAAAGAAATGGGGGAGGAGCGTTGGGCTAGGAAGGTATTCAGCTACTTGTACATTAAGAATGTCGATACAAAATGGAGGAAGCGAACCAGAAAATTGACTGGTAAATACTTAGATAAACAGCAGGGGGCCAAGCCAAAAAGAATTATCGGTTAAGGAGAAGGTGAAGGAAGCTGAGGCCAATATGTGGAGAGTTGGCATGATTAAGAAGTCCGCACTAGAGATCTATCGAACTTTTAGGCAGGAAATTGCCAAGGAAAGGATCTATGACAATACTCGGGGTAGTTCTCTACTGTTTGAGGCCAGGACGGGAGTATTGCGAACCAAGACATATCGGGCCAAATACAAAGGGTTAGACACGGTATGCAGTGCGTGTTGAGAGAAAGAAAGAAACTGCTGAACACTTGATGTTCTGTAAAGGGCTTCACCCTATAGTTCAAGATGATGGCGCAGAGTTTTTCAAAGCACTGGGGTTTAAAGAAGGTGAGGGCAAAATAGACTTTAAGCGGGTAGAATAAACTAGAAGGAGGTTATCTGATTGCTAGCTAAAGTCAAGGCACGAGTTAAATTAAACCCTTCACTGCAAAGTACGAATGCTCAGCCTCACCATTAAGGAAAA
>NW_023607631.1:0-35243 GCF_013339725.1 Rhipicephalus microplus
TGTGAAGAAAAAGTGGTAATCACGTGAACCTGACGAATCGATTCACATTAGGGTATCAGGTAAATAAATACTTTCCTATGGGAGATGTCGTATTATCCGAGACTTCCCACAATGCGAATATTGGATAGGCAATTGATCAATGACAGTATGACCCGACGACGCTTCGAAGGTTCGCCCACATTGCCTAATATGTTCCGCAAAGTTAACTGTTCGTGGCAGATCACGTCCATTTCTTCTTTGAACAGTTGTATCTCATTGTTGTAAGCGGGCTTCATAGTAGTATCTCCTGAACTGTCTCTATGCTGCCGCAGTTATGACAACACGGACTTGTGGTACGCCCTATGCGGTACACGTAACTGTTTGTGTATATCATGTTGAGTCGAAGAAGATGATTTAATATCTATAGGTGGCGAGAGGATGAGTAGAACAATTGCGCGCCTAATTGTGTCAATATAATACAGAAGTAGCTGTTGTTATGAAGTGGCGAATTCTAAAGGTAGTCTTTTTCTTGGTAGGCATATTGTTTCGCAACTTTCGAAGCGTTGGAATTAGAAAAAATATCCTTCTGAAATTCCAGAATTGTACTCTATTACGGACAACATCATCAGCTTTTTGTTTCACAATATACCAGCATAGCCAGGTACCCATTAAAACATAATGCTGTGTCCAGCAGCCTAAGCCTTGTGATGGAGATAAGCGATATCAGATGTTACCTGTTGTTGATGCCGACTCTTATCCCTCTTCCACATACTTTCAAGAGCTGCTTTAAAATCTGTAAATGCAGACACAAATGGCTCTTTTGGCATCACGGTAAAACGCTCGAGTGTTGCGCGTACTTGCGACGACGACGACGCAACGACGATGATGATGGCCTCTATGTAAGGCTCACATCCACTTTAGCGGATGGCCAAGCTACGAATAATTACATGGAAGGGATCACATAGTATTTTGTAGATCTAATGAGTTAAATTCAAAATTTTAATGCTACTGTACCAGGACGGTTACCACTTAATGAAGCGGGGTGATCTCCCTCGCCTAGCCACCTTGAGAGAGGGCGTGCGTGCCCCGCGGTAGCCTCCCATAAAGAGTCGCTTGCTTGATATAGCGTCTGGTGTGGTTGTGTAGAGACCCGTGTAATGTGCAACGTCTTTGCAAAACAAAACACACCAAATGGGCGAAATTTCCGGAGCCCTGCACTACGGCGTCCTTTATAATCATATAGTAATCATATAGTGATATTCAAACGTAAAACTGTAGACATTATTACTGTGCGGACCTTAAACAAGAATCATCACGTCATGACACAGCCAACTAGAGTACGACTTAAACAATATGATAATAAGTGGTTGCTCAAAGTGCATAAAGGTTTTAGCCTCAACGGCTGCGCTTTTTCAAAATGCGCCCAATCGAAATCGTATTGAAGTGCACCGCCTATCTCTCCTTTTCTAGTTATTTCGAATGCTACGTAGCTCGACACATGGCCCTTGGCGTCGGGAGACACAGATCACCCAATGTTCGCGCATTCAATTCCTGGGGGCCTGCTCGGGTTACCAGGCCCCGACACCCCTCGCAAAATAAAAGCGACGTATTAAATAAGTACATATACCCGCCAGTAGTACCTATGTAAGCTCTCTCACAGTCTGTGGGAACGTTCCCTATCCTTCGTGACGCAGACAGAAACGACACCCACGAATCTCCGTCTGAGCGGCACCGTTCTAACAGCATACGTGCACAATGCTGGCTTGCGTCTAGGACGCATCGGGTGACATGGGCATCTGGCGGATTCCACGTGATCCCATCAGATGAGCCCGCAATGCTTCTGGCGTAGTCCGCATTGCCTAGACCTCTTGTTCCCACGTGGAAGCCGCGTGCTGTGACTCGTTCACGTAGTACGTGTCGCGTCGTCGACAAACAAGCACCCGTACTGATCAGTCAAGAGGGCGCCCGAATGGCGAACGCCTCGGAAGCGAAGTCGATACCGCCACCTGAGTACAGCCCCATCGTGGGTCCAAAGTCCGAGTCTGCGCCGTCGGAGGACAAGTGCAGCCAGGGTCATGCTCTGGTCGAGCCTAAAGAGCCACCGGCCACGACGGCAAAGGCTGTGAGAGGTATGACGAAGCGCTTTTTTAAACCTTACCCTCAACGAACTTGCTCTAACTTCCAGCTCTTATACTCGCACACCACACTTTTTGGTAATCCAGAAAAGGCTACAGAGCCAAATCGAGGGCATTCGGCCACTAATGAATGTACGTTGTGTCCGTATTTTCTGCGCGAGACACAACTCCCCCTCTCTCTCTGTATATATATATATATATATATATATATATATATATATATATATATATATATATATATATATATATATATATATATATATATATATATATATATATATATATATATATATATATATATATATATACGGTTTAAGGTGTTTGCATGGAGACTGCACGCTGGTGACGGTGAAGCCAAAGAGAAAGAGATTCAGCACGCAAGTTCCCAGTGCTTATAATGAATGCCTGTGTGGGAACTACAAGATGAATCGGACATAAGCAATACAAAGAAGCTCGCCTGTTCCGTTTCAACTAGATTTCAATACTTGAAGCTCGAATGCTCCCGCAGTTATACTAGCAATCATGTTTAGTGCAGTGCTTCAAGGAAAGAAAATAGGGGCCGCTACGCACTAGCGCTGCGAATCGGTACGAATCAACGGATTTGGTGGCCTTCTCTCTCCTTCTCCTGTTCACATCCCTGCTCCACAACATCACTTCCCTTTCCTACTCCAAGTGTCTCCACACTATGCTTTCTCTCTCTATAATATGTGTTTATCTCTTTCTCACTCTCGCGTTTTTTATTGTGATAGCAATTATATGGACACTCTCGGCTGGATTGTGCCGCTTGCGTCGGCGTCGATGTCATGCACCGTATATGTATACGTATCTATATATCTGAAAACGCAAGAAAGAAATCCCATAATAAAAGACTCCGTCGCACGGAATCGAATGAGAGACCACTGCGTCGCGAGTGGGAGGCGTTAACCACTGAGCCACCGAGAGGTCCTTCATTCAACATTCAAACGACAAGCTATTCATACCTACCGCTTAACTGCTGATGGCGGGCATCTCGAAGATGACCTAACGTGTCCGGTCGCGTTCGAATTCCACCTCCGCGTGAAATCTTGCTTCCGCTCATTCATTCTCCCCTGCTGCTTTGCCTTCTCTCTTACCACTTCGCTGAGGATAGCTTTTTCTCAGATCTCACCCCTTCCTCGTTCCACGCTCCTTGCCACATGACTCCTCGTCTTACTAAGCTTTATTCCCCCCCACTCTAGGCCAGAACTGCTTTCTCCACAAGTACCTATCTTTCCGTCGCTCCCTTCTCTCCCCCTAATGCCTTCGCTTTCCCTCACACCTGCTGCACTCGGTAGTGGGGCTTGCCTATGCCCGTGTCGCATACCATCCAGATTTCTTGGGCGCTAGGTGGGCATACTACAACCGTAAAGGGGCACTGACACGAAAGTTTTCGGTTGTCGTTTCTTTGCTTCAAATGAAAGGCCGCGCCTTGAAGAGATTAAAAGTTGCTTTTGAAGAGCTAGTTTTGGACCTTAGTGCACCGTGACGTCTCCACACGCTATAAGCTTCTCGTCTGGTGCTTGCGCAAGGTATCGTGACGTCTCCACGGTCTCTACGCACCGTGGCTCTGTTGGTGAAGCGCGAAGGACCATTTAGGAACTTTGTGTGCCTGTTGTCATGCAAACTGGTCAGACTGCATGCTGCTTGAAGTGGCTGGAATTAGTACTGCAGCCTGTCGATCAGTTAGTGTCGAGGTGCGCCACGGTACTATTGACCTAACATATAAAACTATGCACCATCGGTATTTGCTGAGCTTCAGACTTGTTAGGAATCGTCTTCGGTACACAAGAAGTTTGCTCGGCAGAGTAAACCATCCCTCGCTAATGGGTGTCAGTACCCCCGTAAGGGGATATATTAGGGCAGGTATCCCGAAAAATTGATTTCTTGATTTCATTACAGAAACATAATACGCATTGCGAGGAAGTGACGTAGTTAGGAGGTAGTCAGCTGCCCTCCATCCCCTTACCAGAAGTTTTACGTGATAGCATACAAAGAGGAAAAGGCCCATTTTAAGGGGGTGCCCCCAGCCCTTTCAGTCTCTTTAAAAATGGCGCAAGAGACCGGTCCTCCAACGGGTATGCGGGCTCTTTTCCACTATCGTTTATTCGTGTATACGCATTTTAACAATAATTATGGACTGATGGGTTGAATATATTCACTGCCTAAGTGCATCACGTTCTTTATCGCAATTCCCGCTTCCCTGGCACATTTTTAGTGAAATGATGGCTGTATATTGTGAGCACGTTCCGTGTGTTTTCTTACGTAAAGGCACGTTTTTCTACCATTCAGTTTTCAGAACTTTTCCCAGACTAACTGCCTCTTTCTTTGAAGGCTATCAGACCAATCACACTTAAGTTTTTTTCAGAACTTTTCCCAGACTAAATGCATCTTTCTTTGAAGACTCTCGGACCAATCACACTTGGGTTTTTTTCAGACTATACCTTGATTCATTCAAAAAGCCTCAACCTTAAAGTTTGGTAAACATGTGTGCTACAACTAAAAGATTGTTTAGAAAGTCTCTCTGATAACACTTGAGAAATGAGAACAATATTTCTTTCCTTGTGAGACAAACATCAGAGCTAGTTTTTATAGTATCAGATTAGTGCCACTATTACGTTGAATATGCGGGCCATATGTCACAGTCATACTCTTAGCGGTTTTTTGATAAAAGGTAGAATAAATTTTATGCTCTATTCAGACAACGGGTGCTCCACTAGAAGAAAGTTGGAAAAGCTACAGGGTCGAATTCTAATACACTGAAGATCAACAACTATCTTAATAAGCATGCAGATCTCTAGGTAAAGATATGGTTTTGAAAGTCATTTTTGCAGCGAAAGCTGTTATAAGATCAGAAAACGGTTCATGCCACTTCCGTCGGTGTCCGTAACCAGTATCGCAAAAATATGCAAAAACATTTACGAAAAAACGCCAAGGACACAATGGGATTCTAAACGGGATCCACTGCGTGATAGCCGAGTATTCTACCGCTGAGCTATGTCAGTACTTTTCTTGCTGAATGCATAAAATCATCATCAGTAATTGTGAACTACGCCCAACATACTTAATCATAAGTCAGGCAAACACATACAAGCGTCCAGAAGAAGAAGCCACTTGGGAACGGGGTCAAAAGTCTCAAGAACACTGCGCACTTGAGCAGCTGCTTCTCGGAAGACGAATCTTGTCGACCATGGTGGCTCTGCGTGTCTATCAATCATGCGCCCTTTCTATAGTGAATATTGTCCCAGTAACATGAACAGGTCATATAGAATATTATCGGTCAGGCTCTTTTTAAAAGAGAGTAACCTAGTACCATGATCTGTGATTGGAAGTTATTTTCAGATTGTTCTTTTCAGAGTATCCCAAAAATAAAATACATTACGATGGTGAATGAAACAATGGTCTATCGTCACGGGTTGCCTGCAGAGCCTACAGTTTATTGCCCACGGCATATATATTACTTTTTCATTCGGCCACGTTTTCACTGGCAGAGCGGAAGGGTGCATTTGAAAAAAAAAAAAGGTTTTCGCTGAAGGAGATATTCACATTCTACACACACAAATTAATACATCGTGATCAGACTAAAGCGAGTATGACATTTAATAAACGAGTTCAGGGAAAAGATTATTCACAACTGAAGCAGTTAACTTTGTTCTGCCAATTACATACAAATAGTCTAAACTTAATCTGCCTTTCAAAAAATTGCCTGTATCAACATTTTTTTTAGGGATCTCCACAAGGGTTACTTCTTTGTAACGGCTGTTGTGACATGAATAAAAGGAAGGTGGTAATATTGACGGTTTCGAAGGACCGCTAAAAGAAAGGAGTGACAATCATCCTTGAGTTAAAAAAAACAAATCTCAGAGCCAACAGCCGCAAAAACAAATGCATCAGGTGGAGGCCACCTTTTTCATGTTGAAGAAAAAGGTTGTCTCTTCTCATGAGTTTCCAGGAAGAGCTCGAAATAAAGCAGGCATACATCTTATGAAAGGACTTAATGGGGACACGAGAGTAGTGCAACACCTGCAGAACACAAATAAGCTTTTTACGCAAGGAATACATTGCACGCTTTCACTCTCCCAAGAATGGGAAGCTCTCGTCCATGCTATATGTTGCCACTTTTGGCATATCGTAGTTTCCGCAGCGGTCCGTCGTGGGCGCTGTTACGATAGTTATTGAGAGGTACACTGAGGTACCACATAGGAGTCCCATTCCAATGAATAAGGACCGAAAACGTTTGGGCCCTCATTCATAGCCAGAATCCTCTACTTTTATCAAAACTTATGTTGGCGCCAGCAACTTCAAAAAATGCAATGTAGCTTTGGAAATAGTTTCTAGACTGGCCTTAGGCAGGCTTGATGTCGGGGAAGTAATTGCGTTAATATGAGTAATAAAGCGTTTTAGAACATCAAAGGAACAAGCAGGCGTCACACAATGCGAATTGCGTAAGGAGTAGGTAATCCAATGCGCCAACCAGTGAGCCACGCCGCTGCTTAGAAATAGTTTCTAAACTGGCCTTAGGTCGGCTTGATTTCGGGAAAAAAATCACGTTAATTTGAGTAATAATGCGAAGCGTTTTAGTACATCAAATGAACACGCAGGCGTCACACAATGTCAATTGCGTAAGGGCTAGGCCCTCCAATGCTACAACCCATTAGAAAACTTGTTCTAGATCACCCATAACTGCAGCGCATCATACCCCCTCCGCCATAAATATTCATCCTCGTCAGCCACTGCACGAATTTTCTAGCAAGTGTGTAGCGGATACCACGCTTTTCAGAACACTTACGAAGGATAGCATAGTTGCTGGCCTACTACATAAAAATATGATTATTTATGACGTAGTTGGCACCCAGCAAGCGTGCTTGTAGCAGTTACACAAAGAGTGTTCAGAAAAGGCTCTGAAAGGCCACTCTTCTAGCTTTCGCTTTGACTCTGCAGCGCGTTACGGACAGGCCTGGCGTTTTTGGCACTATATCCTATGACGGAAAAAACGTTTGGGGGGGGGGGGGGGGCGGTGTTCCACCTTCTGGCTGCGCCACTGCTCTTTGATATGTGTGGTTTTAACGTCCCAAAACAACAATATTATTATGAGAGATGCCGTAGTGGAGGGCTGCGAAAATTTAGACCACCTGGGGTTCTTTGACGTGCACCGAAATCTGAGCACACAGGCCTACAACATTCCTGCCTCCATCTCAAATGCAGCCGCCGAAGCCGGGATTCGATCCCGTTACCTGCGGGTCAGCAGCCGAGTACCTTAGCCACTACACTACCGCGGCGGGGCGCGCCACGGCCCTTTCAACACCTCTTCTGTATGAAATGGTTCAATGCTTATTGTTTCTGTGGAGTTCTAAATTGATATCGTTGAAGAGCACGTTTCGCAGAAATTCCAGTGTTTGTTTTCGGATCACTGGTCGTGATCGAAATTTTGAGATAGATGCATGGGAGTAAATAATCAAAACATGGGTAGTCAGAAAGGGAATTTAACTCAGGAGTTCTTCGCGACAAGCACAAGTTATACGATAGAGCTGTACGGTAGTGCATGAAATGCTTCCGGAAGTGACCCTATACGAATTTCATGTAGCACGAGGAGTCTCCTTCCCCCATGTAGTATTATATAGAAGAAGGGTATAATTGCATTTAACAAGAAGATGAGAGATAAATGTTTATTTACAAAAAGAGGAGGAGGTCAAAACATGTGAACTGCGCAACGAGTGCTGGGTTTAAAGGTACGCCCATTGCAAAACACCCAGTCATCATTAGTCATCATTTTCAGATACAGCACCAGTAAAATGATTGATTGATTTGTGGGGTTTAACGTCCCAAAACCACCATATGATTATGAGAGACGCCGTAGTGGAGGGCTCCGGAAATTTTGACCACCTGGGGTTCTTTAACGTGCACCCAAATCTGAGCACACGGGCCTCGACATTTCCGCCTCCATCGGAAATGCAGCCGCCGCAGCCGGGATTTGAACCCGCGACCTGCGGGTCAGCAGCCGAGTACCTTAGCCACTAGACCACCGCGACGGGGCAGCACCAGTAAAATGAGCAGCTGTATACAGGTGCATGTGCTGCTATACGTACACATATTGGGTGCTGCGCCAATTCTGAAAAAGAAGAATTCCGACGTAGTGGCACATCGATACTAATGCAAATTTTCAGTCTTTCCCAGTTGAACTCTTTTGAAGACCCTTGAAGGCCAGGCTGAAGCATTCTGGTAGTTTTTTTTTCTTAATTAAATGGGCCAAAGTTATGCTGGTTAAGACTCATAACTATACGGAAGCGCAATTAAATAGTACTTATTTATTAATTATTTATTTACTTAATTATTTAGTTATTTGTTTATTTATTCAATAACATCTTACCGTAAGGCTGAGGTGCAAGCGAAAGAAAATGTTTGTTCTTAATGCAATGTATATTCTTAGTCACGAAGCAGGAGTATACTATTTAGTGTTTGATAACAACAAAATGTGTTCACAATACTGCTTGTGTTCCAACTGGCTACCACGCTGACACTTAGAATACATTACATGGTTATATTTGGCTACATTCCGCTTTATTTTTGTCTTACTTCAAAACCGATCTACCGTCAACCATGTCATACATTTTGCAATTGAATGTCTCAAAACAAGCGCAATCTTGAACATACTTTCTGATAGAACCTTCTATCGAGGCTCATAAAACGGTCAGACGTGAGAGCGACTACAGGAAATGGCAGTACTGTCAATTATTTTGCAGTCTGCTAGGCAAGCAACGGGCAAAGGAAGGATGAAAATGCTGTTCCGTCAGAGAAATCGACTAATTATAGGCATCCAAATGACTTCTATTGGCATTAAACGTAAGCGCTTCGGCTGCAGAGTTGAACTAGCCTGTAATTTTGGGCCCATTCAGAGCTGATAGCTGGCAAAAAAAAGCATTTACCCCACCCGCACATGCCCAAAGTGTAGTGAAATTGTGACGTACCACACCTAGCGTCCAATCAACACACTAGGGCAATTAAACTTATAATGTAATCACACTCTTCAATATCATGCTTTGCAAAATTATTTCTTCCAGTGTCACATTCAATTATAATACTCTATTGCTTCATGCGTCGAACATCATTTTGAATTCTCTCAGCTCACCCATTGGCTGCTTGTTCCCGCTCGTTCTCGTGTGGTGTTGCGATCACTTCTGTAATAGAACGTGCTGAATACTGCACCCAAGTTGTATGTTTAAATGATAATAAAAAGAAACAGTACAAGTTGGTGTTTCCATTGCAGTCATGCGCATCAGGAAGGCACCACCAGCTGCTCTGACGCAAGTGGACGACACTTCTGTCGAGGCCCATTCCACCAGAGATGCCCAGGTGAAGCAAGATGGCGACTGCAGCGGTACGGACAGGCCTTACGCTTGTCCCGTTTGCCACGAGCGCTACTACTCCTTGGCGTGGCTGCGTCGCCACATCGTCTGCCACGAGCGCGAGAAGACGCTTAGATGCGATCAGTGTGGCCGCTCGTACAAGGCGCGATCAGCGTTAGCCAGACACAGGGCACATGTACACGGATTGCAAAGCCCCGGAATCACCTTTGGGCCCCAATAAACAATCATCCGTACAATGAACCTTGCTACGCATCATCCTAACACTTTCTTCGAGGTGGCTTCGAGCGGGCCCTTCTGAACACACGAATGCGTTGCAGTGCATCAGCGCGTAGCCTTTTGACGCGCCCTCTCTACATTGAAACAGAGTGCACGTTGAGTTGAAGCGGCATGCCGTCCCTCTTCACAGGAAGATGGTTCAGCGCCGCGTGAAAAAGGCACCCGCTGACTCGTCGCAACGCGTACTTGTGGTCATGCCTTAACACACCGTGTCCTTCGCGTGCATTCAGTTTTACGCAGAAACAATCTCCCGAATGAAAAGGCTAGTATAGAGTATACTCTATATTTTGAAAAGATACTCTATACTGTCAAAAGACGAGTATAGAGTATCTGCGGTCCAGTGTACCTGAGTGGGGCTCCATTTTTGAGAACTTGGACTTGCAACGATGCCATCCCATTTAATTCCTTAAAATGAAAAAAAAAAGTACACCGTTCAAGAAGACTAGGCTGTTTTGTCACGCGTATATGCACTGTAAAAAAATTACTCCGAGGTCGGAGTAAAACGCTTGTCCTCTAGCGTCCCTCTATTCGGGGCAATTTTTGCTCGGGACCTCCCAAACAAGTTTTTGCTCCGGCAGACCGGAGCAATTGCGTGGTGCACCCGGAGTACTTTTAATAAATATTTCACTCCAGCCGACTGGAGAAATTGCGTGGCGCCGCCGGAGTGCTTTTTACTGGCATTTCCCTCGGGCTGGCCGGATTGATAGTGTGGAAGTTCCGGAACATTTTTTGCGGGTTTTCACTCCGGCTTTCCGAAGCTGTTCTGTGACACCTTCTGATTATTTTCCACAGGTTTTTCAGTCCGGCTATCCAGAGCTTTTGTTTGGCACTCCCCAAGTATCCCGAATTGTCACTTCCCGAGTTGTCCAGGCATTGTTTCAGTGACGTGGATCAGTACTTTTTGAATTGTCTACTCCGCTGTTATTTATTATATGCTGATCGTTTCACGCACTGGTTATATGAACAAAGTCTCATTTTTCATGCAAGCAGTTCAGAGTTACTGTGTATTTTATTCCAATTGAGCTCTAGCAGATGAAATTTATGAAAGCACTTGACTTTTTATGGTTTGATTCATTCAAAATAAGGTGCAGCTCCTAGTTTATGACCCAACCTTTCAGATAAAAAGACAACAAACACACCAAAAAATAAAAAAACAAAACAGAAGGAGGGACATCACTTGAAATCAACAGCGCACAAGTTTAGAGTTGGTTGTTTTGAAGTGAAGCCCAGAATGCTGCAAATTTATTAACTTACGCACGACAATGAAAACGTGGCCACCTTCCCCGAGAGACCGTTATTCAGATACATTGACGACGCAATGGTACAACTGATCGCTTCCTGCATATTTCAGCAAAAAATAATCCTAGATAAGAATTGCAAATCATGCAAGAGGCACGAAAACTTTAAACACTGAAGCCACTTACTCTGAATAAAGCCTATACAGTCTGTGATTCCATGAGAAGAACCAACTTCTAAAACTGACCACACACACAAACTCACAAAATAAGTAAAGGATGAACATTCAATATCAAGAAGCACATCCCTTGTACTTTGGTGTCAGAAAGCCTCTACCTGATAAAAAGACACCTCAGTGACACGAACAATGTTCAAAACTGGTGAATGTTTTCTATATAATTATAAATCGATAGCTCTACCTTTGCTGAAACATTCAAAAGAAATTTTTCGACCTAAATAATTGCATTTAGGTACTCCCGTAAACGGTATCAGGAGATCCCCTTCTAATGATCCCCTAATTTTATCAAATAATAAGACTGATAATTACAGTCCCATTTTTTGTACGTGCTCATTGGCATACATCTAGCAAAGTAGGTCCTCACAGTTTGCATGGTTGCGGCCTATATTTAAGCAAACGTAGCTTCATCTCCCTTGCAACATAAATTTTGAGATTGGTTGGCGTTGCTTTTTTTTCTAATGTGCAATGCCCGGTTTATTTGGATACTTGTCGTAGTGTATATATTTCAAAGTACTTCTTTGAACAACCTCAAGCAAAAAGTCAAGGAAAGTTCACACAATGCAACAAAATAAAAGGTACAAACATTACGCTACCTAAGCCAACTGCATTTTCACATATACTAACAGAAATAAGGGATGGCCGACCAGTTTTCTTGACGTACAGGTCCATGCGAACGTCCGGAGACCAAGGAAAGTAATGCGCGCGGGCTGTCACGGCGTGCGTACTGGACTTACAGAAATATTCGTTTCCCAATTTCTGTTCACAGGCCAGCGTTGTTGCACTGTCCAGGTCAAAACTACGTCTCAGCACTGTTCGTATTCCCGCCTTTTACAAAAAAAAAACTGCCGTCACAGTCGTGGCAGCAGGACTGAAAAAAAAATACAGCAGTAGGATAACACTGTCTTTGATTATCAATACAGAAAACATGACTAGTTTTTCCAAAGGGTGCCTTCTCTTTTCTCTCTTTCAGTACCACGTCCCCTCCTTCTTAGAATGTTGAGCCGGGCTGCCTTATGGGTTAACTTCACAATCACCCCTCCCTTCCACAGGAACGTCGAGTGTTTGTCGACTTGTTCTGCTAAGCAACTCTTAAAAAAGGCGATAGGCTTTCTCAGGGACCTTCGATGGAAAAATTTTTGTTTGTCTGTCTGTCTGTCTGTTTGTCGATTTGTCTTTTTGCCCACCCTTAACGATACCTCTAACGGAATCAAACGGCCAAACCCATCCGCAGCGCCTATCAATATTGCTCAAGGTTTGGCGTTCGTAGTTGTGCGATTGTTAATTAAAAAGCAATTATTGCGTGTATATGAGGCACCATAACAACACGTCGATGTTTTGTATGTCTGCCTTCATACTAGAAGAGGCACACAAGTAACTATAAGGACTGTAGCGTTTATCGCGCTGCGCTGACAGTGCATCGCGATGCTCAAAAAGGTGTTTTCAACGCTTCGCTACGACGACACGGTGGTGGCACCTGCCCGTCGCTTTGCGTTCCACACCTTATCACCTTCTAGACGGGCGCGCATCTTTCTCCGCGGGCGCGCATGCCTTCGTTTTCGAAGATAACTGCCAGATGGCGCTCGTGTCTAACGTGCCTCGATGCGCTCGTTCGCCTCCGCTAAACGCTCTAGGCACTCTAACGCAGCACGTTCAGAATACCATTCGCCATCAAATGAACCTTTTGTTCACTATCTCCAGACGCAAGGCTATCGTCTTCCAACGACATTTGAAGTGTAACATGCAGATTCGGGCAAATTTTTTTCTGTTTCCATTCCTCTTCCCTAGTCTCGACTGTTTCTTTCGCCCCTCTCTTTCTTATCTTGAAAGTGCCACGTTTCCCTAAGAGTCTAGCATGCTTTTAGATTAATATCTCAGATACCACTTATCGAATCGGAATAACTTTTTAATTAACCAGTAGGAGTGCGTGTATGCGTTCTAAAAGTCTTTACCAAACACATTGACCTACTTCAATTTTTCGCATTTATAAAAATTAACGCTGATTTCAGTTAATAATGTTTTATTAGTTAAGCTCACGTGATATATCAAAATAATTTTTACATAGTCGTAGACCTTGATATGGCATTTATTTATATGGAAAGCGAACAGATATTACTGTTTATGTGTACTTACAAGAACAAAAATATTTTTTGCCGGTTAGGTTTACCTACATCAATTATTAACATATTATTGAATCGATCGAAAACTACAATATTTTCTAATGTTACATGTCTAATATTAAAGTGACTCTAATTGTTACACTGACTTGATTCAATTTACCGAAGTTATCATGGCCGAAATGTAGAGCAAAAAAGACGATGACAAGAAAGTGAAACCTTTCACTCTCTTGATCTGGTCTTTTTTTTGTGTGTGTGCTACAATTACGCCATAATGAAACAGTGCCGACTCGTTCACATTTCCGTTTTGTTTTACCCAAGCTATGTTTACAAAAATGAAACACAAAGTCCAAACAAGGCATTATCGAAATTCCGCTGACTTTTTACTGACGTTTTGTAAAATAAGCCTAACATTGATCACAAGCTTGGTTTTTCAACCCAACATTATTCAATCTTAGCACTACCTAGCTGACAAGGAAAACACTCCTAATTAAAAAAGAGCTCCCTAACCAGTTTTGCGCCAAACCAGCAACCGCCAGGTCGCTCAACACTGGCGATATTGCAAAGTGTCATTGGCTGCCCGGAACTATTACACGATTAAGGTTCCCACCACACCCTTCTATTGATGACAACCTTAGTGGCCGCTCGTAGCCGCCTGTGATACTTAGAAAGTGGACGGAACGATTTTCTTTTCCCGAAGACAGCCGAAAGCTTCACACAATCCTCCCCAACGTTTCTAGAACTAGGTAAGTTGCAAAACTGAGTGGTGTTGCGCGGCGCCACCGCTGCCAGCGACAAATGTGGCACTGCTGTCGCATCCGAATTCACTCACTGCATGCTCGCTCGTGTCATTCCCGTAACCTTCATCGCCTGTGCATGTTGCAGTGCGTCGATATCTGTGGAGGCTTCTTTCTGCGGGAACAGTTTTGTGCTTCAGCATGCCCTGTTCTGCTTTGTATGTGTTGCGTGTTTTCATCATGCCCGATGTTGCGCTCCCGGCTGTAGAGTAGCTACAGGAAATGAGAGACACCACAACATTTCTTTTGTGCCCACGTGTACCTGAGCAGCGAGAGGTATGGGACCACGCTATTCCTCGCGCGGATAAGAAACTGCCCAGCACCTCACGTGTGTGTGATAGGCTTTTTCATGAGAAGGACATCCTGAAGACTTTCACTCACGTCATATGGTTCAAATCGCCAGAAGAAAGTGGGACCTCGTCGAAGGATGCGTTCCACGAATATTCCCGAATTAGCCCGCTTACTTTTGTCGCGGGGCCCACGACAAAGAAGCGAAAGCTGCCCGATAGGAGGGGGTATTTTTCAGAATATCATCGGCGAAAAAGAATAGACTATCTCCGAGCACTGAGTTCGAAGACAGTGAAACAAGTCCCGACATGCCGTCAACTAGTGGCGTCATATCCCTTCAAGACATAGAAAACATTTGTTTGCCTGCTGCATGCTGGTGGATCGTTGTTGAGAATGACGAGACAAGCCGTCTTGTGGTGTTTCTATTGCTAAAAAAAAGCGCCATTTGTGTGGAAATGTATTGTCGTCGCAGAAGACATAAGTCACCATTAGCATCCGTCACCATCGCTTGGCCAAGTCGCCCGGCAATGCAGATACCATCACCCAATCGGCCGAACTTCTGGGGGACATACAAGCTGAAAGTGTGTTCATGTTGTCCCAGTGCGTCAGCTGGCAGACTCGTGAGTAATGACTATGAAGTGCTCACCGATACCCCAAAGCGCGATCTCTTCTCGAAGCTTTGGCTGCAGCTGTGTTAACCAGTTTCATTAGAGAAACTCAAGAAGAAGCAGAGGGAAGACATGCTCAAGATAATGGCCACACGCGTAGATTTTCGACTGTTTATGTTGCTAAAGAATGTGACTGACCTGAAAAAAAAGCTGTTTACATAACCAGACAAAAGCCACGAGATTGTGCCACATAGTTGTCATTTTTTTTCAAGCACGAAAAACGCAGCCACAAGGGACGATGCAAGACATTGTAATTGGGTTTTTCGGGTCTAAAAATTTATTGCGAACGTACACCAACTAGCAACTAACCGACAGACTCGCATGTTAGGCTATGTATATAGAGCATTGTTTATTGTGGGCAGTTCAGACAACCATAATTATACTGTATTTGCCTTACGCCGCTAAATATTACGCAGTACTAAATTTCTGCGGCAGTACAACAAAACTTGATAATGTACTGTTGGCAAAGTTCAGAACGGCCGCAACGGCGTCTTGCTACGGCGACTACGCGTTTTCGTCTGCTAGCGGAAGGTTGTTGCGCCGCCAGCGCCACCAAACCGGAAGCTGTCCCGGCGCCGTGTGAGGAGTAGTCTGACGAGGGGAGTTTTGCAACTTACCTAGTCTTGAAACGTTGATCCTCCCTGCACAGGCTTGGTCGACGCCATTTTGGTTTGTGGCGAACGACAGCCGCTCGGGGGCGAAGCTGTCTACGTAACTCCTCCAACAGCCAATGAAAGCCACTAAGCGATGCGCCGGAGAAATTACGGAGCATCCACTGCAGCAGTTGTGGAGCAACCACCGGAACATAATCAGGGAATTGGCCCCGTTTTTCTCCGCTTTTCCATCGTCCATCAACCACCGAAAGAAAACGGTGGAAAACGCATGTGAGATGCTACGGTGCATTCCGGTTTGAGTGAGGTCACCGGATTAGAAACGAAACACCCGTTCCGAATTCCTCCCAGCTGGGTATATTTTTGTTCACAGAGTGCAGTGGTCGTGAGAATGAAAAAAAAACTAAGATTTAATTAAATTTTGTTGTTAGGGTACGAAACCCCCTAGATCTGCTAGCATGAGCAGGAACAGTGCACGACCGCTCGGGCAATTTGTGGCATTCAGTACGGAACAGTGAGCTGCAGTGCTAGTCAGCACTCACGCTTGTCAAGAGCACCTTGCCAGCATGAGTGGAGAAGATCTTTCAGTGTTCGCCTGCACACAGCAATGCATTGTCTTCCTTATCGCAAATAATATTTGCGCGCGTCAGGTACTATTCTGCTCATGAGATAAAGATCAGGCAATGCATAGAGCATTTCCCACGTTTGTGTGGGGTATCAATGTGAACGAACTTGCAGGGATAATTCACTTCTCCCTTCGGTATCTGTTGGTATAATGCATTTGTGCCCTAACTCATGCCTTGGTTTTCTTTCACAAAATGGCTGATTGTTTCTACTCTTAAACCACGCCAACCCTAAACTTTGACTAACTAGAGGTGGACCTAGAAAATGCGTTCTGGCTTTCTACTTCGATAGAACATGTAGTCAGGCCTATACGGCTAAGTTAAGTGCGATACTACAATATTAAGCGTGTAACAAAATACGTTCCTCCGAAATGTCTTTTTTGTTTAGCGAGGCAAACTCGTACATATGCCGAGTCGTAGACACAGAGCGACTTTGCGAAGAAAGCTAAAAAATTACAATTATATCGAAATGATTCCACCCTAGAGCAGTGGGAGTGCGGGATGGCCAGCTCTCAGCTCGATATTCTCAAACGCCTGATCTCCTGGGCCTGATCTGCCGTGCGTCTCGTTTTCCGGACGCTTTCGGCAATCGGTCACTAGTTCTTTGGTCACTAGGTTTACGTCACAAAAGTGATCAAACGTTCTCCTGATTTTTAAACACTGCAATAAATGTCGCAAGCCGGACAAGGTGCAAAAAGAGGCATTATTTCGGTTTTTTTTTCATACAAAATTTTGCCACACACTGTTATGAGCTAAAAAGGCGCTTTGCCAATTAGTTTTTAAAACCATAATTGTGAATGACGGCTTCTTGAACTTTTATTTATAAAGAATTGAAATAATACCTTTGCCACCTATTTCTGTGTTGCGCTTTACAAACGTGAGCTGCTCGAGCGTGGACCACTAGAAGAAAGAGCCTGCGTGGTCGAGCATTATGATTGTGCAATACGGTAGTGCTTCTCCAGCCGCCAACAGGCGCGGTGGTGGCGTATTTGTACACAGGCCTTCCTCCACACTAGAACTGAGCAATCATGGGTCTTCTTCGGCGCGAATTATCGTTTTGGGAATCGGGACGCGCCGCCGTGGCCATGGTCCATGCCTTGATGGACGTAGTTACGTGGGCTTGCCTGTTTCGAGCGGTTTCCGAACCAATGATTTCAAAAGTTTATTCTCTTTCTCTGTCCGTACAGAGGAGGAGCGCATCCAATTCATCGTCTACAACTGTGTATATTGCGCTGACCCACAGATCTTCGGCGACAGAGTTTCGGCCGGACGCGCTCATGTGTCCAGACATGGGGGGACCGTATTGCAAAGGGGGACGAAATAAGTATGAGGTTAGAGGCCGCGCAAGAGGTTATACGAAAGCTTGCAATAAATGAAAACATCGCGCCTGCGTTAATACCCAGCACCAATTGGAGAAACGTCGTTTAGAATATGCGTCCAAGTCACCGACGGCGACTAACCGCAAAGTGAAGGGTGGCGAGACAGCAGGTGGCTGGGGTGGGCGCCGAGGAAAAGAAAATCACAATACGTAAGGAGGGTGGACGGGGATGCTGCAGCCGTAGTTCCGATCGAACACTGCTACGCCATAGAGAAAAGCTTCTGAGGAACCCAGTCGATATAAGGACCGTGAGCTGTAGTAGGCGTGTTGCTTATAGATGAACTGTGTTTTTAATCAGCGGAGTCATTTTAGAAATGCCGGTTTTTTCTTAAGTTCCAGTCTCTGAATTACTAATGTGTTAAGTTTGAAAAAAGAGCACGTGGACGAAAACGGGCACTATTTTCGTTAAAAGACATAATTCCATTCCCATTTCGTTCCACACAAAAAGTGCCTTAATCCATTCCCATTCCACTCCTCCAAGCATCGTCCCCATTCCATTTCAGGCTTGCGAAAATGTAGAATGATTCCGGAATTCTTACAATTCTGCAGTGGCAACTTCGCAACACCGCTGTGGTCATGCGCGGTTGCTATTTGCGTGGCGCCTCCTCTTTTAATACAGCACACACATTTCAGGACAATCATAGGATAAGATAAGGCAACATGTTTAGTTCAGAGAACGAACAACAACAAATGTACATTTGTATTGACTAGGAAGGTGAGAAAAAGGCACGAATACTTGGCTGAGTGTCACAGCCCTATCTAGACACATAAATCAGACAAGAAGGTTCGTTACACGATGTTAATACATACGCAAGTTTACATATACGATACATATTTGTCAATACATATACAAGATGAATACAATTATACAATTATACAAGCTCAGTAGAGTCCTATCAAAGCACAAGAGAAATGTAAATACAGATTGCAACAAAAATATTCAGAGCTCGCAAAGCCGAAGCAATGAAATTGGAAGCTCATGCGCAGAATGGCAAGCAGATCAAAACGTGCCCCGTGTTTCTCACGAACAAACAACGCACGAAACGCACTCACAGGTACAAATAAACGCGAATAAGCGTCTCAGTTGTTACTTCGTTGTGTCTGAAAAGCACGCCCTTTTAGCAAACAGGGGCTGTGCAACGATTGCAGTGACCTTTGTGTACCCGGTAACTACAACAGAATCGTTCTGACGAAACTCAAATGTTAGCCAAGACATACGATTCTCTCCAACTCAAGATAAGGGTGCGCGATCGAGCGTACACCCCCTTATTTTCTACGCCGGTCAAAGTACGCGTGAGAATTGAGAGCCGCCGCACGCTCACTGCGCCATCTTGCCGATAATGCTGAAAGCACAATAGCCCCCCCCCCCCCCCTATGCCGAGAAACCCGCCAACAGCGGTAAGTGGTAGAAATGAACAGCTTGCCGTTTCAGCGTTGAAGGAGGTACTCTCAGTGACTCGGTGGTTAACTTCCGCATTCACGACGCGGAAGACCCACATTCGATTCTGCGCGCGGGAGTCTTTTTCTGGAATTTTTTTTTCTTGCTTGCGTTTTCATATATAGAGATATCTATACATGTACAGCGCACGACATCAAAATCCAGCTGAGAGTGTCCATAAATTGCCATCACAATAAAACAAAAACACCAATAAAACAAGTAAAAATTTCTGTATAAAAAAGCTATGAAGCTAACTCTCTTTTGAAGCATTACATAAGCATCGTTTCTCGTACTATGTTTATAACGCTAAGATGATGACTTAAGAAGGGTCCTATTACGTAAGATTGCTTTTCTATGTCATAGTTAGTCCGTGTACAACTTTGCCATACAGTCATACATGGTTGTTCTAGTTTCGTAATTGTGTCACTTCGACAGAAATTGTCGATGTAAGTTATCCTGGCATTCCTTTATTTTTTGAAATATTGCGATGCATATCTTCTCTTTTACTGTATCTGCATTGTTAATACATTATTTGCTTTGAAAAGTGGCGCAGTGGAAGTTTAACAAAGTGCATTTTCAATAACTCGCAGAATACGCTTTTGTAGGATATGCACCTTATTAATATTTGCCTTTGTTTTTGTTCTCCATACACGGAGGCTGTATCGTAAATGGGATTGAATTAGGGCGTAATTTAGCTGGTTTTTTAACCATTACGGCAAACGTTGTTTTGCTCTACTTTTAATACATATTAAATGTGAGATGCGTCTTGTAACATTATCAACGTGGGGGACCAGGTGAGATGTCTTTCAAAAACAACACCGAGAAATTTATTTGTTCTTGATATGCTCGATAATTTCACCTCGTAATTTCACGTGTACGTTATTCCTGATACGTGTATATCGTGAGCGAAAAAGAATATATTTAGTTTTTTGTATTTTTTTTTCAGGTGATTCAAAATAAGCCATTCAAATAAATTATTGAACTATTTATTAGGCTGGGACTTAAGATCTAATTTCCCACTAAAAAATGCATTCGTGCCATTGGCATAAATAACTATATCAGGCGTCAACAAAACATTTCAATATCATTAATTATAATAATGAAAGAATTGGTTCAAAAATGAAACTCTTAGGAACACTATAATATTTTTCCCGAAAACTCATTTTCGATTTATGGGCGTCCTTGTACTGGTAGTAGTTTGTTAAATAACTATGTATCAGGTCGAGATCTAGTCCTTTAATACCATAATCGCTCAACTTTTTTTATTAACATGTCATGCTTAACAGAGTCAAATGCCTTTTAAACTCAAGAAATATTTCTTAGAATCTGCTTTTTGTCTTCAAACTTCTGAAGGATTTTTTCTGATAGTTGAAAGAGCCATTTCATTACTCTTTATTTTCTGAAAGCCGTATTGGTTATCTGAAATTATATCATTTTTAGTGCAGCACTTCGTAACTTTTACAATAAACATTTCCTTAAAAACTTCCCAAAACAATGGTAATACCGACATTGATGTGTATAGTTGTTGATATCATTCCTATCACATCGCCCCGCCGCGGTGGTCTAGTGGCTAAGGTACTCGGCTGCTGAACCGCAGGTCGTGGGTTCGATCCGGCTGAGGCGGCTGCATTTCCGATGAAGGCGGAGATGTTGTAGGCCCGTGTACTCAGATTTTGGCGCACGTTAAAGAACCCCAGGTGGTGGAAATTTCCGGAGCCCTACACTACGGCGCCTCTCATAATGTAATGGTGGTTTTCGGACGTTAAACGCCACATATCAATCAATCAATTCCTATCACCTCCTTTATGTATAACTGCTACTTTAGTGATTCGTGGTTTATCAGGAAACACGCCTGAGATCAAAATGAGGCAAGATATGTGTGATAAAGGATTGCTGATATGGCTGACAGCTGCTTTTATCGGCACGGCTTTCATTTCGTCCTCACACATACGCACACAGTCTTTAGTTTTAGTGTTTGAGAATCAATCTCATGTTCTCTGATTGAACAGTCGAACCCCTAAATGCACTCAATTGAGCTTCTTCAACGAATACCAGAGCGCCCCGATGGTGCGTGGTGCACTCCGGGTGAAGTGTGCACATCGCGCGAACCGGCTCTTCTGTCGCTGACTGCTCGTTGGGGCCTTCGTTGCAAGAGAAACACAGGTCGCCGCTTCTTCACTGTTCTTGTATGATAAATGCACTGCAAATATCCAAAGGCATCTGGGTGTGTCCACGCATGGAGCATAGAAGCAATAACGCAGTAAGAGTAGATATATATACCCAAGGGGGCATGTACCGTGCGTCAGTTAAGCAGCATGCTTTTTATCACCTTGTAAAGACGAACTAATGTGAGCACAATGAGAATGAACACGGAATTCCTGTTTATAGACCTTTTCGCTGGCTCGTAACTACCGTGGTTGCCAGGGCGCACCGCCGCGCCTCAAAGCGGATGTGCTCCCAAGAAACTTCCGGCATCCCCATAGGCAAGCATCGGCGTGCACTCGTAGATGATTATTCTCACCCGCATGTTGCTTTAGTCGTGCGGCTGTCTTTGTTTTTGTCGTCGCAACACGTTCTTGGCGGCTAAAATATCGCCTGTGACACCATCACGACGTGGTCCATGCTGTTGTGTGCCAGGCTGCAGCTTACGGCCGGGAACAAACCTCCTTTCGGAAGTGCGCACTTGCAGGTTCCCTACGGACACGCAGCGAAGAAATGCATGGATCGCAGCTGTGCGTCGGGACAAGTGGCAGTGCACGAACAGTTCGCTTGTTTGTTCTGCTCACTTTGTATAAGGTGAGAACCATTTTTATGAAGATCTCTGTAGTTTGTTACCGTTGGCGCGCCTGAACGTTGTCGGTAACCGTAACGTCCGCATTTGCCCAGTTCTTTGTCGCTCTTGGCAGCAGAGCCTCGAAATATCACCTTTATTTTACAGTTGTGTGGCCTCGTACAGTGGCGACTGTTGTTATGCTCACTTAGTGCTAAGCAGAAGCGTCCTTTCTCGTCGTTTTCGAGACCAGCTTTCCCGCAATAGACAGTTCAAAGTTTGTTCTCCAAAGTTAAGCCGTTTTCGTATATATTTCAGCTTTGCGCGACTAACTGGCCTTCGTTCAGGCGTTTCATGGTGCTTTTGGGATCATGTGGCCAGTCTCATACGCGTCTACCTCCTTTCAGAGGGCGGGGAATCGAATAGCGCCAGAGTGTCATTTAATTCTAGCGGACGTTTAAACCCACGGTGGTCCAAGTGAGCCTGCGATATGGCACGACTTGTAACACAGGCTAAGGCCTGCAAACACTAATTGCATTGAACGGAACGCTTGACCAGGCACAGTGCCTTGCTGCATGTTTACTAACCCTTTCTGCTCTCCCAATTCGAGGACCGCACAATTGACGACAGGCAACTGGTCACGAAAATCGCTATAACTTCATTAGTATTGACCTGCTTCAGAATGTAAAAAAAGGAACTGAACGTAGGCTTGAGTGCAGGGCTTAACTTTCCAGGCTGTGTTTGCTACTCACAATAAAATGTAGTAAAAATGCACAGACGAAACGGCCTTGTGCAGATTAATTTCTTATTCACGTGTAATGCGTCCAATGCCTGGAAAATTTCCTACTGAATTGCTGACACATGCCTTAAAAGATAACCTACTTCTATCAAAGCACCCTTAGTGGTGAACACTGCCAAGTGTGCGATAAATAACAACATCTGTTTTGTGAGTGCCCACCGTACTTGTTACAATGGAAGACACTGGCTTCATTGCTAGCAGGAATCTAAATGAAAACACAAAGTGAAAGTTGTATTTTGTTCACAGTGTGCATTGAGACAATGTCAACATATGTTACAAAAGCAGTTATACACTTTATTAAGAGCACTGCACTGCACACTATACTGAAAAAAACATTATTTTGCAAGGTTACTAGCTATACACATCCCTTAATACTGTCCCCATCATTGTACTTCATCACGTTTTTTTCTCCCTTTCCTCCCTGGGCAGACTAGAGCATAATAATGCAGGCCAACGTCTTCACTTCAGAATAAAGTTTTTCTCTCTCTGCCATTGTCTTGAACTTTAGACGAGAAACTAAACTAAATGCAGATAGCGAGTCAGTTCATTTGTAGAATTTCTTGCAGCTAGACACGTATATAAGAAATGCGTTTAAATACCTTTAAATACTGGTTTCATTTGAAATGACGGTGTGCTCTCTTTTTTATAGATCGACCTTCTTGTGAACTGACTCATCCATACTTCATACCATCTGTCTTCCCTTATCGTGCTGCAGAAAATGTTACCCAGAAAATGGTCAAGCTTAAACGTGCTGTACGAAAAGAAACACTAAAGCAAGCATGCACACAACCTGTTTATGCTCTTGGGCAAAGCAAATGTATTATAGACCAGTGGCATACACTTCTAGGACAGATGCAAGTGATATAGCACCAGATGCTTGCCACCCTGTCTCTCCTGTAAACTGAAGTGTCTGCATTGTAGAGCATTTTAGTATGAATACACTAACTGACCTCGGAATGGAAGATGTGTCACACTTCATCAAAGAAAACGAGGCACTGCGATACCGCTTGACTCGCCTAGAGCAGGATCTGACTCCAGCAAAGACAAAAAATGTTGAGCTTAAGAACCAGTAGGTAAATGTTTCTGTATTAAGAAAAGATATGTTTATGCGGACATCGAAAACTGTAAAATTTAATACAGGCTGTGTCGGCAGGCATGTTCTCAGCATTTTCGTGGTTAGTGCTGTCAACATGGCAACCGTGTGCTGCATGCCTAGATCCAGAAACGCAATTAATCCTGGTCGTCATATGGTTACGCTTAGGCCTCCTAACGCAAGACCTTGCATGCAGATTTAGTATTTCGAACAGCTCTGTCAGTGAAATCTTTCATACATGGCTAGATTTCCTGGCAACATACATGAACTGCTTCATTTTCTGGCCATCTCGACAATTTCTGCAAACAAATAGGCCAGCAGCATTTTAGGACGCTCTGTTTGATGGTGTGACAGGAATCATGGACTGCACAAAAATATTTATACAGAAGCCTATGGTCATGACTGCGAGGAGCCAAACCTACTCGAACTATAAGCACCTTAATACAATGAAGCTACTTGCTCTTATAACACCTTCAGGAGCCATGTCAAAAGCTTGGGGACGAAGGGCATCCGACAACGAAATCACTTTGCGTAGCAGCCTTCTAAAAAAATTCAAGGAAGGGGACGTTTCTCTGGTTGACCGAGGATTCCGCTGCCAAGAAATGTTTGCTACACGAGGGGCCACACTGATGAGGCCATCAATGACCAAAAGTCGTGCTCAGCACGCAGGCGCTGAGATGACGTCTCAAAACTTTCACGCGTTATAAGCGTCGAAAGAGCTATCCAAATATTGAAAGTTTTTAGTATTTTCTAAACGGTGCTGCCTCTGAATTTTGGGAAACGAACTGGTGTCAAGAGCTTCGCAACCATTGACAAAATGGTGATCGTATGCAGTGCTATAGTTAATCTCAAACCCCAATAATAAAGATTCGTAATCGTCACGCTAGAGAACCTCAAGTGGTCTAAATTTCCGGAGTCCTCCACTACGGCGTCTCTCATAATCTTATGGTGGTTTTGGGACGTCAAACCCCGCATTTATAGATTCGTAATTGTGCTGGTAGTTCATAGCTGCTACGTAGTATGAAATTGAATTGTGCTGTGAAATATACTGATGACTCGGTGTTTTAGAGATTTTTTTTTTGTCTTTTTCAACTTTGGGTGGTTCAGGGAGGACATACAGTGCCTGTTGGAGTTAATTAATTTAATACTTTTTTAGCAGGAAGCGTTGCACTTACCGGAGCTTATTTCTTGTGAATCTCCCATTCTACACCATTCGACGTTTAGTTCTGCATTATGAAACGGTCCAATGTCTTGTTAATTTCATTTCAAGTAAAAATGCCTTGATTGTTGCTGACATTCCTGTTTTTCCGTCCTTTATTCTTCTAACTTGCTGCTCATTCACCCTGTTCATATGGCTGTTGATGAGTGCTGCTGTAAACCCATACTAGTGTACTTTTGGGCGGAGCAGTAGCTAGTAAAGCCCCTTCTAAGCTTTTTCTGCAAGCTTCCTTCCTCTTCTTGATAGAAAAAATAGGGACCTATTACTGATGTTATTTTCAATAGTACAAAATGTTAGATGAAATGGTATCTGTATTAGCCCGAAAACATGTAACACAATTCATTTCATATGTCTCGAAGGTTTGTAGGTGCAACCTCATATACATACTAGCACAAATACTGAAACACATAAGACTTGTGTTTAAATATACCACAACCTCATATCCGGTTGTAGTAAACACAAGCATACTTTAACGAGTTGCTCCCGCTAACGGAGGTGCACTCCTTGGGACTGATCATTGTCAGCTTTGAAAATGCCCTTGGAATGCTGAAGATGCCTCTTGAAAATCTGAGCTTATTGGTATAATATAAATGTTATAATGTTTCCCAGCAAGTGCTAATCGAATTTACCAAAATCATGAATCCTTAAATATAGAGAAAAGAAACAACACGATAGGAAATTATTATGGGCTGGTGTGCATTATGCTTGCATAGTGATTACAAATGACATTTGCTGTACACTTCTCGTGCTGCAATAGCTGGCTGCGAAACAAAGAAGTTGAAGTACAATGATCTAAAAATTTTCACTTTGGAACAGATGTTTCTCAACAAAATTTTAGACACAGTGCAGCACACAGCATCATATAGGCATCAATGCATTGAGAATTTCACGCATACTTTTGCTTTAAAAAACAGCGCTGGACTTTGGAGTAACAAAACAATAATAATTGAAATGATTTCTGCAATGAGTAATGTCATGACAATTACTTCTGAACAAAATATAACATATACACTTTTTTTCAGGCATAAAAAATTCACCAGAACATGAAAAGAAAATAAAAGAAAAATATGTACGCCAAAGCTCAAGCACAAAAAGGAGGCAGTCTCAAAGAAACTCTACAAAGCATCCAATCTCAAAACCATCAGTTATTGCATGCATGATAAACATTTGTTCAAGTAATGTCATTAGAGTGCAAAATGAATAGAAAATAAATGATTATATTCAAGCACCAGTGAACCACCTCGCCCGAGCAAAAACACGAATGGTGGTACCAAACAGTAAGTTGCAATTGAATGCACTTTAAAGCCTGCTGAAAAAATTAGTAATGTCTACTTAGTCTTTAGGGTTAATCTTTATTTTCACTGCACACTTAGTCATTCAGATCAGAGCTAGATGTTGCAAAAAAGGAGATTTTTTAACGGAATATGTTTTTGTACAGTGGTTCATTGCCATGTGGAAATCCTAACACTTTTTCCAGCACTTGAGAGGAACAGTGACAAAAAACATTGTGTTTACTCATCATGAGTGCAACCATTACTTACAACAATAAGTGCATTCCCAGTGCCGAGGTGTACGTTTAAGTATTGAACACTTCAGGTCAAATGTTGCCTGGCAGACTGTGCATTCGACAATTTTTCGTGATTTGGTGTCATTGCAGTGACACGTTTCCTTTGTACGTTTAATCTGTTTGAAGATACGCATTGACTGCAGCTCTGGCAATGTACTCCTGAAAGAAAAATTCCGCTTTTACTTTAGTAAATGCCAAAAAGCTCTCGTCAAAAGCTATCGTCGTCAGCGATAGCTTTTGACCAGAGATTTTTGGCAGGTCGTCAGCGAGGATTCCGTGAAAACTAAAAAATACGCTTGACGCAGCCCTGTCAGCGCCATTTGGGTCTGCACTTGCATATAGTATGCATGATTATGCTTGAGTTGTAGATTTTCATTTATGTACACCAGTGTGGTAATACCCTTCGTCAGCGAAGCACTTTTCATTGAAGCTGGACATTTGATCTCGAGCACGATTACCCACAGCATGCACACGACACAATACAATCTGGAGATGCCCCAATCAATAGCATGTTAGCTGCCACAAGGAGGGCACATTCTTCAACATTGAGCCCATGTGTTTTGGTGACTCCTGGTCTCTGAACGGCTGCTTTGCTTTTTTCTCCATTTCGGAGCTCCATCTCAAGTTGGCAACTAGATGTGTTTTAATATAGCCCATTGTTTCAGCGACAAGGCTGGTAGCTCCAATGCTGCATACTGCCAACCGATGCAATAAAGAGGTAGGAATCCTGCCTTGACGTTCCTTAAGCCGTCTCGGAGATTTTGCCTGATCACGAGTCGCCACCTCAATTTCACAACAGCGATCAGCGTTCAGCTGCACTTTTCTAGCCGTCTCCATGCCCCTGTTCTTGTAAAGGTCGCGAAGAGGCAATTCCGCAGAGAGCTGCTGGTGCCTGGCTGAACGTGCAAGGTCCAGAGCAGTCGTCTCGGGGGCAGATTCGGTCTGACATGGATGACAGGAGCAACGTTTTGGTGCAGTCACCTGCAAAACAGCATTTGAATCAGTGCCCCTAGTTGTGACGCCATTCAGTACGATTACATTTGAATCAGTGCCCCTAGTTGTGACGCCATTCAGTACGATTACATTTGAATCAGTGCCCCTAGTTGTGACGCCATTCAGTACGATTCTTTGCAGCAGGGAAACACTGGTAGGATTTTCAGCTGTTAGATCACAATTTAGTTTTGTCACTTGTGCACCAAAAGCAATCAGTTCAAAGTCCTTACCTTCTTTTGATGGAAAATGCTGGACACTTACTCATCTGTGAAATTGGGTATTGTCTGGTGAGGCATTTCATTTTCAGCAAATTGAGGTGGTGCCTATTTTAAGCTTGTAAAATTGTATATCGGAGACTGGTGTTCTTGTATACAAAACGTTGAGTGCTTAGTTTCCAGTCTGAATGCCTTGTGTGTGACGAAAAAAAAAAACGAAAGCTTACTTTGCCTTCCTTTGATGACTCAATCCATTTACAGGACACGTCGGCAGGAGAGGTGTCGGTCAGGCCATACTGCACACTTCCCTCAACATTGAATAACAGTGCAGCAACGTGTGTGCAGCATTCCCCAAGGTTGAAATTTTCGTTCAAAGGAGCTTTAAGCATAATTAAGTATGGTCAACGGTAAGCAACGTTGCGATAACAAAATGGGAATGATTCTGCATGATAGAATACTACTGAATAAGACCACACGATTGTTCTCACCAAAAAAGCGATTAATTTAGCATGAGGCTGTTGCTTTCCCGAATTCAAATTATGGAAACCATCCGAGCCATTGTGGCATGGTTTCCCGAAACTGCTTCCACTCGTCGCGCTCACTTAATTGCGTAGCTGTTCGGTTGCTGATCATCAGTTTGCGGGTTCAATCCTGGTAAGGGTGGTCACCTGTTTATAATGGCTAAATAAAGAACCTTCTCTGTGCTGTGCGGTGCAACTCGTTCAAAAACAGCAGCTGATGATTGATCCGCAATTCTCCACTGTGGCGTCCCTCAAAACACGAGTCGCTTCGGGACGTTAAAGGTCCGCATTTATCGTACTGCTTGAGCAACATTTTTACACACGCGTGGCAATTATTTGTGTGCTATCGTGACTTTTACAAAATTTACGAAATGTTAAATTCCGCATCAGTCCTTTGTAGTTGGATTACTCACGTAGATACAAGAAAACAGCATTAAGGGCATCGTGGCACTGCACTTCGTCTTTTGAATTGTCTACTTACCCGGCCATACAAGCGCAATGAGCACTTTCAAAAGTTCCACTCTCCTTTATGACGCACCTTGCTTGGTACTTCCTAAAGAGCGTTTGGCTGGCCTCGACCGTCGCCGTGACGAAACAACGCCGTCACCATCATCGCCGCTTTGCTGCTTTGAAAAACTTGTGGTTTAACTTTGCCACTTATGAACATGTTGTAAGCCTCTCCCATCTTCCGATACTTAAACTGTTCCCTCGTGTAAAAGCAGACTCCTTCAATGAGGTACACATAACTATCTGCAGCTGTCACGGCGGGACAGATTCTCTAGGCCTGACGTGAAGGCAAACCACGCAACGTCGTCGTCAAACGGATCCGGCTGTTCGTCGCCTCTAAACGAAAGCTTCGTCTGGTATCGGCCTTGCGCCTCGGCCTCAAGCTTCCCGAAGCAGCTACTCGACCTTGTTTAGCACTACAAGCGTGCCATCATGGGATCCAACGAAGACAAACACGGATACAAGCCCACAAGCCGCGAAAAATCTCCGTGCCGCCGGATCGCACAGCGGTAAAACATGACAGAAAGTCCCCCACCGGAAGCTGCGGGGGCCAACACACGTGCCAACCAGTGTAGGTGTATGGGTTCCAGCGGTGGTGGCACCTATACACGAATTGTATAGAAATATAGCAGACTGAGGAGATAAAATTATAGTAACGGATGGGATATGCCAACAGACCTGCAGTGACATGAACGACAAAGCTGCCATGTTTGAAAACTCAGGTGCTTTCATAGAAGCATCACGAGCCCCATAGAGCCATTGCAAGTCAAAGCCTAAAGTTTCAGACGCTTAAACTCTTCGAAGTTGCAACTTAATAATCGATGTGCATGTTTCCACAGGCCACCGACGCTTGCTTCCACGGCGACGCGGATTTGAAAAGGTAGCTTTGGTGCAATCATGGATCGCTGTGCGGTGAAGCATACCAAAAATCTGCAGTTGTGCTGGCAAACGTTGGGGTTCTGGGCGCGGTTCAGCAGCTTCAATTTCGTCTTTTTATTGTTTAAAAAAATTGCGCATTCTACTACCTTTCGGCACGAACACCCAACAGCCATACTTCATTTTTATAGATAACAATGTAACATGCGGCCACTGCTGGAAGCGGGTAATTTCAGCATAGAAAACATACAAACGCTGGCAGTACGGCGGCTTCTTATTGTTATAAACGTGATATCGTAAAAACCGGTATTGTTGGTAGTGACCTCGACTTATATCGCTTTGTTTTTCAATACCAGTGCTAGGTGCTTTACGTAATTCCACTAAGGCGACAACCACAAGATTTTAACGGTGGTCCCATCGATGGAAATGATGTAACCTACATTATTATCAGAGAGTTGCCAAATTACAAGCGTGTTTAGGCATCGCCGCATATTTTCGGGCACGTGCTGGCTGGGATGCCTAAGCAAGCGAAATAAGCGTTGAAAATAGGAACATAGCCAGAAATGGTGCTACTTCCTCGGTCCGGATCATTGCCGAATTTCAGTCGTGATCCGGTTACTTCGTCGTTCTTTTTTTTTCTGGGATCAGGGGGGGCGGGACGTGCCAGCATGCGCCAGTTTGTCATTTCCAGATAGGCGGATGGGGGCATCTTGTTTCGCCGCGTCGCTTGTAGACTTTCGCAGTGTCTCGTCACGCTTTTTCTTATTTGCATCTTTCCAGCATATATAGTTACTTTCGGAATCGTCACGTTCAAAAATAGTGTTTTTGTCGATGGCTCGGAGACCGAATAGTTAAGTGTGATATTTAAACGTAAAATGGGGACATCCAAAGTAGCATTCATCATGACCTGGCAACCGTGCATTTGGTACTACCTTGCAGACAATGATAAAAAGTAAATACGAGCTGTCATTTGAAGTTGCGCATATACCTCACTGTACAAAATAAATAAAGTGATTTTTTTAACTCCCTTTCGCATTTCAGAAACATTTCGTGTTACAATTATCTATACTTTTAAGAATGAAATACATTCAATATTAGCTTATTTTGGGCTCCTTAACGGAAGTCGCGCTGCTTTATTTTATTTTTTTTTTGGGGGGGGGGGGGTGTGGGGGTGGCTTTCTTCGTTACGATTGTTCGCTCGGTACCATGCAGCTCACAACAGTGTTGCCAAGCTTCTCGGAAGGCACGCTCGCTGCCCGACGCTCTCGGTGGAATTCCCATCATACTTCTAAATCAAGCCGAGGTAAATCCATCGGGATCCGTCATCCACACTTAGTAGCCCAGCTGCGATAGCGAGGCTGGATGAAGGGTGAGGTAAAGCTTTGTGGTTGAGAGGGAAGCCTAGAGAAGTGAGTTTAGCCAGGCAGAAAGAGGGTATACGTGTAGAGGCTGAAGCAGGGTAAAGAGGAAGAGGGCAAAGCAGTTGGTGTGGAGGAAAGAACCGGCTGATAACATTTAAATAAGCTGAGGCTCTAGCATTAAGGAATGGTCCCCACACATAATACGTTCGTTGTGGAATGTTTTAATTGACCAAGCTAAACAGGGATGCTGCCAAGAGCTCCGCTGTCTTCGCGACGTCAAGTCAGTTCAAGCGCCCCGCCGCGGTGGTCTATTGAAAGCTACTCGGCTTCTGACCCGCAGGTCGCAGGATCTAATCCCGGCTGGGGCGGCTGCATTTTAGATGGAGGCGAAGATCCTGTAGACCCGTGTGCTCAGATTTGGGTGCACGTTAGAGAATCCCAGGTTGTGGAAAGTTCCGAAGGCTTTACTGCGGTCTCTGTCATAAACATATATGGTGGATTTCGGACTTTAAACGACACATATCGAAGTCAGTTCAAGCTGCGCCTTTTTACAGGAAAAGCTGTATATCGCTGGGAGAAAGAAAATAAAACGTTCGGCATCGGTGTCACGAGCGGCCTCCAATGGCTGGGGTACAATCACGTCTTTTCAAGAGGCAGCGCACAGAAGGATGCAAAAACACGCACACATGAAACATGTTAACACAGTAGCTGCGTTCGCGTCCTTCATGTGTGCGTGTCTTTGTATCCTTTTGTGCGCTGCTTGTTCAAAAGATTATGGCTCACCAACTTGCCCATCAATACATATTAAACAGTGACGTCATTCTCAGTGTCGTCCCAACGCTGTCCATCTTGTCGCAGCCGATCACGTGCGCATCACTTTTTCCTGAAACCTTCCCCATGTTTATGCAACGTACAACTCAGAGAGCTCGCATTCGCAGGGTCGATGGTCCACTCCGGTTGCAAATGGAGGGCCGGGGAGGCTGAGTACCGGCAGAAACAGCGTACCAATGATCCGGCAGCTAGCCTTCCAAGCCATGCTAAATGACGAAACGGAATGCAAGCGCTACTGGTGGGCGGATACTGCAAACCACGCTGGGAAGTTAGCTCCCGAAGTCAAACGCGTGCAGCAACGTTGCGGTGTCATGTGGTGATTCTTGGAGCGCCTTGGGCGGGGCGAACAGCAGCTCTCGGTGGGAGTTCGGCTAGGGCTGCTTAGTCTGTCACCGCTTGTGGTGAGAGAACAATTGCCGGGATTAACGCCCCGTGAAACGCATACACCCACACCAACTAGCCCAAATTCCTGCACTGCTCCAGCACCTTTAGTGGCACTGCCAGGCACACTATACTAAATTCCGTGCTCTTCTGTGCACAGGTTGGCGCAAAATATCGTTATGAAAATTGTTTTAAGACGAGCTATGCATGCCTTGGGGTTTCGCCAAGCTTGTCTGGTGTATTTCATAAATCTCGAATTGTTAATTATGAAGAGTGATGAATAAAACCTAGGACCTAATAGCGAGTTTTTCGCGAAATATCTTAACACTTCTCAGAACTTAAGGCTTTACATAAAATCTGAATTTCAATTGGAATGCAGAGTGTCCAACATAGCTGTCTCTCATCCAGAATACACTTGAGTGACTTAGAGACTGTAAAAAAAGGGTGAAAAGTGTGCCACAGTACTGAATGCGGTTCAAGAGCGAGTTGCAAAATTAATCAGTAAGAATGGTGGGAGACTCAAAGGAATATCCAAGTGAATCTCCACTCCCAATATTTAAAAAAAATAGGACTGATGACTTTATAATTTATATTTCAATTTAATGTAGACTTTATCAAAGAGTGCACCCCAATTGAAGAGGGTATCAAGCTGAGGTGAACGGAGATTGACCTATGCCCTTCGTGGGCCATGGAAAAAGTGTTGAATTCATGTATTGTGCATGTTCGCAGAGACAGCAGCCAGCTCTAATTCTGTGAAGTCTTATCCGATTCTCCTCGTCATCCAGCAGGCTCTTAAAACCTACTGTTCCGTCTAGGTTTTCAGGAAGTTGTCAATTTAAACTCGTGAATGAAGGTCACAGCGTACAATGTGAGGCTCAATGTTGCTCAAAAGTACTCAATTTAAGAATGGCCGCAAGGCCTAACTTGGTTTCAGCAAATGACTCATTAGACCTAAGATTATGTGCTTTTTGCTAAAAACTGTGCAGTAATCACTGTCCAAGTATGCGATTTCCTTTATGATCAGCGTACAATTGTATCATACAGATGTTCTTCATTAGGGTTCTAAATGATTTCATATTTTTTGCAGTGTAGGCTATCAGCTCACAATAGCCAGCTTTAGTGGCAATATTGTCTGCAGCTGTCATCCTTTGAGAAATACAAGCCGGAATCAAGATGGTGATCATTCATCCTGCCATGAAGTCATGAAAGTGCTTGAATATTCTTCGTAAAAACACCCTTTGCAGGCATCATGTTAGGTTACGAATCACATTTATTGCTTGGAAGAAGAGTAGATTTGTACAAGAAGCCACTTCATGTGAACTGCTTAATGAGTGGATGGTCAAAAGCTTCCCACTAGTTACGAAGGCCCAAACCATGATTTGCCATCCTCATCATTACCGGGCGCATCATCAACAAAGTGTGCAAGCTACGTAAACCCTTACAGAGGCACACTGGGTACTGTGTTAATATGCAAAATGATGGCGATTGTTGTAGTGGGTACCTAGCTAGTGTACCTAGAGTAGGCACCCCATGAAAGTTTACTGAACGCTCTATGGAAGGCCACTCCTCCAGCCTAATTATGCTGCGATGGTGCTACATCGTCCACATAGACCGGACATATTTAGCCCGCTTGTTCTTCTGCGAGTGATGATGTTACGGGGAATAAAGTATACACTGATGAACAAATGTGTACTGGCGAATATACTGGCGAGCTAATGCGTACGACGCTGCTGCAGTCCGAGCACGTTCCCGTTCAGCACTTCGTCGTCGTCATCCTCAGGCATCTACTTAGCCCGTGACATTACCCGCCGGCGGCAGAAGCCCGTCCCGGTGCGATCAATTCTCGGGGCGTGAGAAGTATGGCTTGAGTCGTGAGACGTGCACTATATCGGTCGGGACTGAAGCTGGTACTGACGTGGTATGGATGGAGCTATCTCATAGGTCACGCTGGTGACCTTGCGTATGACGCGGTAGGGCCAACGTAACGGGACATCAGTTTTTCGCTGAGACCAACACGACGTGATGGTAACCACAGCAAGACGAGTGACCCCGGAGAGTACTGTACGTCGCGGTGCCGGCGATCGTAAGCACTCTTTTGGTTAAGCTGCGAGGCACATAAACGATCCCGGGCGACTTGGCGGGCGATGTCAGCTCGGGCCAGGGCATCACGAGCATAAGCAGTCGATGAGGCGGCGTCAGATTGGAGCATGGTGTCCATGGGCAAAGGCGGGTCATAACCGAACAGTAGGTAAAAAGGGGAAAATCCAGCTGTATCATGACGTGAACTGTTGTATGCGAAGGTAACGAAAGGTAAGTGGATGTCCCAATCTTTGTGATCCTTGGAAACGTACATCGCTAACATATTCGTCAAGGTACGGTTGAGGCGTTCCGTGAGGCCGTTGGTTTGCGGATGGTACGCTGTAATGAACTTGTGGTGGGTAGAGCAGGATCGCAGGAGCTCGTCGACTACTTTAGATAGAAAACAGCTGCCGCGGTCGGTGATCAACTGACGAGGAGCACCATGACGCAGAATGATGTCATGAAGAAGGAAATCGGCTACATCAGTAGCGCAGCTGGTGGGGAGGGCGCGTGTAACGGCATACCGCGTTGCGTAGTCGGTAGCAATAGCAATCCACTTATTACCGGTGGCCGACACGGGAAAGGGTCCTAGAAGATCGAGGCCGACTCGGAAAAATGGCTCATCTGGTACTTCATTGGGCTGGAGGGTACCAGCAGGTCTCAGAGCAGGTGTCTTGCGGCGCTGGCAGAGGTCGCATGCCGCAACGTACTGTCGCACAGATTGGTAGAGGCCAGGCCAAAAGAATCGGTGGCGAATGCGATCATACGTGCGTGACGCCCCTAGGTGTCCAGCGGAGGGGGCATCATGCAGCTGGGCCAAAACTTCTGAGCGAAGATGCACAGGAACAACGAGTAAAAGCTCAGCACCATC
>NW_023607632.1:0-35169 GCF_013339725.1 Rhipicephalus microplus
TAGGGAAGGCAAGACGTCAGAAATGCCGTCTCTTGTGGCATCCGTTTTTTTTTTAACGTTCACCTTGCGTCCATGTTTGCATGCCACGTTTTTCGAAATTGAATACGTACTTGTCTCTCGCACAAACTATGGATTTGAAACACTACGTTGCCGTCTTCCAGGTGTGATGAAGAAATGTAATCTAACAACTGATAATCTGCGTATATTATCTAAAACTGAAATGTTAAATCGGATGTGCTGATTGTGTTGTGAAAGAATGTTGGGTGATTTCTGTAATGGTTATTCAGTTTTTATTCTTTCATACATTCCTTTGTTATGATTATTTTTGTATGTATTTCAGAGTTGTCATTCTATTATTGCTGTGATGGGCCACATGCGTGTTTCTTTTTGTGTTGTCGCTTTCGCTGCCTGTACTTTTTGTAATTTTGGTAAATTTGTAGTTTAGATTTTTTTTGGTGAAGGGGCCAGTCAAGCTGTGAAATACAGCTTTTTTTCCCTTCGCATCAAACCACGTATACAGTGTATTTTCGTGTACTTGTCACGTGGTTGAATAAACTCAAACTCAAACTCAAACTTACTAGTACTGTGCTCTGCTATTCTAAGTTGGAATACAAGCTTCCGCAACATGTTGCCTGATTCACAGGTCTTCTCTGACCTTCATCTTATATTTTTTCTTAGGTTTAATGCCTTTCTGAATGTTACGTCTCGATTGCGAAACAGCAGTTTTGCTCGACTGGCCGGGGTAGCAACAGAGGCCTGACACGCGCCTAATTAACTAGGGGTGGGTTCATAACGAGAACAAAGTGAGCATGCCTGAGGTGCCTACGTCTCTTTCACATTTCTTTCTTTCTACGATTATTACTCTACCCACCAGAAAAGCTGACGTTGATTGATCCTTCGGGCGTTGACTCACTCCTGTACAAACCAACTCTTCTCCTCCCGTCGTGGCAGCGCCCCTCGGTGCCCTTTCACTACGTCATGCATCGCTGAACCCTGGGGTGCCTCGACTCTCGCAGTGTTGCTTCAAGCACCTGTTTCACTTGTTATACTTATTGTGTGCTTGTACAATTTATTTGGTGGCCATAAAAACAAAGAGTTTATCCACAATTACCGATTCCTGGTTGGTATTTCTTTGTTTCGTTGCGATTGATGTTATGCTTCACTAACTGTTTAATTTATATATGCTTAGCTAAGAGTTTTCGCTTAATCTAGCTCTTATTCTCTTTTTTATCTCGAGAAAGTTTGATTGAGTGTTCTCATGCTCCAAAGAACCTAACTTTACAGGGTTTCTGCAGCTACGGTGGGATGCTGTGGCATACTTAGTTCAACGAGCTTGAGTCGTTGTACTTTATGTTGGTTCTTAAATGCAACAACACTGAAGAAGTGACGCAATTGGCTGAGCTATAATATCTAAAGATGCCGCTAAGTGCATGAACGTGTACTCATATTATTTTCATAGAATAGAGTGCTCCATATTTGTGTATAGTTAATCTTACTTCAAATCATCACTGTTCACAAACGTTATAGCCTGGTATACTAACAGGCGGTATATTCCTTAAAAAATATTCACGTCACATCTGCGTAGGTTTTTCCTGCAGATGGTTGCAATACCCACTATAGAAGCCTATTTGTTACCCACTTTCAAGCAGTCAAAAATTTATTTTAATGCTCCTAATGTTTCTCAGTTTCTTTATAGAAGATTGAAATGTATAAGATCAAGACATTATGTTTTCCTTTTCAAGTGCACATTCCAACTTCTAAACTGACTTTTAAAATTATGCGACTTATTGGGGGAACGTCAGCCTTTGTGTTTAAAACGAACATAGTTGACCAAGCTCACTTGCGTTTTTGATGTTTTTTTTTTGCATTTTTCGAAAACTGCTGTTGCGTATTTATGATAATGCTTAAGTGACGGGTGTACCAGTTTTGCCTGTATAAATGGTGAACTAAATAATTATAGGTTATAATACATGAATGCTTTACAAAATTGTACGATAGGTATTGTGTATTTCTTCTTATGTACTGCAAACATCGGGATTTCTTGCGAATTCGTCCTCAATATCAGCCATGGGTACAACATACTGAATAAGGCGGAATGCAAAACAACAGCGCGTTAGGATTGATGAGCACAATAAATAAGACTGGGTGGTCAAATTATACCGCAGCTCGTGTGGTGTGGCAGACGTCATAATCAGGCTGTGGCTTCACAATGTAAAACCTCAAAAGAAAGTGTGATAGTTGTTTCACCTGTCGAAGCATTATGAAACTAAAAACAAAACATTATGACCTTGTCATCTGTTCTGCACTACATGTTTTTATGCTCGTCAGTAAAGCTAGAGACTATTTTTTGCGATATTTGCTATAACCTAAAGGTATTGTAACTCACATGGTTTCACCCTATATAATTCATGACGTAACACCACCAGAAATTCTAATGTGTCACAGTTTGCAGGTTGCCATGCGTAGGAGGAATCATGAACAAATGGTAGATGAAATAAGACCTTGCCATCATGAAGCTCTAGCACGAAGGCATGATATTATATATCAATGTCTGCCTGGACATATCGGTATTACCGGAAATCAATTTGCTGATGATGCAGCCCGCTCAGCCTATGAAGGAACCAGTGTGGTCCCGATTCCTCTTTTAAGAACTGATGCAGCAAGACAACTTTACTTGCTGGCTCGGGATCTTACACGCACGTTCTGGTTGTCTACCAGCTTCCAAAGGTGTCACTTATATGAACTGGATCCTTCACTCAAGATACAGCTACCATCACAACTTTCCCGCTCCGATGCGACAGTGTTATGCCGCCTTTGGTTGGGTGTTGCATTTTAAAGGTGTACTCCTTTCGCATTGGTATGGCAGACAACTCTACATGCGACCCCTGCGGAGCTGAAGAGACCATTGAACACGTCCTGTGCAGCTGCGCTTGCTACGACACACAGCGATGCCAGCTCCAGATGGTTTTGAATCAACTTGACTCTAGACCATTCTGTGTGCAGAAGATTCTGGGACCTTAGGCATCTGCCTCAGTTGCGCAGAAAGCGACGAAGGCACTCCTACTTAAAGACAACAAACCTGAGCGACCGCCTGTAGACTGTGGGTGCTCCCCAGAGTATGCTCGTGATTGTGTGTACCTTCTTATCTCTTTGCAACCTCTTTTCTCCCTTCATCCCTTCCCCAGTGCAGGGTAGCGAACCGGATGTGCGTCTGGTTAACCTTCCTGCCTTTCCTTGCATCTTTATCTCTCTCTCTCTAATGTGTCGCATATTCGAGATGCCACCAGATATGTTTACCAATAACAGTCTCTTTGAGTAGTCACTGAACGTCGAGTATATTGCACTTTATTCAACTAGACAGGATGTTTCGTGGCATCGAAAGCTGGATCGAGCGGTTACTTCCACTGCACCAGGCATCTCTTTTACCAAGCTTGTTTTTATTTAAAAAAAGACAGGTTTCAACAAACCAGCCGAGATATGCTAACAAATGAAGAAACTTACACATCAAGTAGAATTCACACACCTAGCGCTGTTTTGAGGAGCCAAGCTCCTAAATATGGCATCAGGTATGTGAGTTGTCTTTAGCCCTCCATTCCAAGGTTCGAAAAGCGGCTCTGCAGGAAGAGAAAGAAAAAAAAACAGAAAAGGTCATTTTCGTTATGGAGCGCCTATATATACGTACTAACAATGGCGTGGCACCGACCATTCCCTTATGGTTGGACTCCGTTTCGTGGCTACTTTACCTTTGCTCCCCGTTTTTCCTGGCCCAATGTGAAGCTGCTTTGTGTGGACAGGTTGGATCTAAGTGATGGTCTTGTATACGCCCCGTATTTTCACTTGCGCTTGGCCATGCAAGCTTTTTCCCGCATCGCCCTCTTTACATCACGTTTTTTTACGACTAAAACTCTGTGATAAAATAACAAATTCAGGGCGGCGACTGCACGGTGACACGGATGCTGTGGGCTGGCCATGTTTATGACACCACCGAAGGCCTTCTTCTGCTGACTTTTGTAGCGAACGCCCATTGGATCGAATCTCCCAGGTTGAGGTGGCGTCTTTTGTGACCTCTGCTCAGTGCCGCCACCTCCGATGAGCGCACAAGGAGATGGCACATGAGCGCGGGCGCGAAAGACGGCCGCATAAATCCTCCGAGTAGATCAGGCCTCGCTTGTTTGGATCAGGCCTCGATTGTTTGATGAGGCGATTTGCGACGCCCTGTGTACGCGTAAACAAGGGGAAGAACCCACAGCCTATTTTTCTGTAAGCCCTCCTTCCGGATTTTCTAGTTTCGTTGTGCTGATTTTGTATTCGAGATATCTTCTCTTCCTCTTCCCTGTTATCTTCTTTGTGAAATCCTCATTGTGAGCCTTTTCTCTTACACGAGTTCACGTGCTGCTCAGTGAGGCTCGTGGTCCAAATCCGACACGCAGTTCGCAAGTTTAGTTGTTCAGTGGCGATTATGAGAGCAAAAGAGCAGTGCATCCATGAATGTGCGCGGCCTCTGAGATCGGCTTCTGGTGTACTCAGGTGCTCAGGCACTGAAATCATGGCACCACGTCATTTATATTCATGTTCTTGTTACTGATTATACATTCGCGATACGTACTCTGGCGAGCCTCACTCCTGTGTTGATGCGATGGCATCAAATGGCTCATTGAGCGAAATAGCCAGCTTTTGTAGCAGCAAAAAAGCATCTACATTAACAACGGCTGATACGCTGGGTAACATACGTGCCTAAAAAAGCAGAGCGGATTAAAATCGGTGCTCGTGCATTTTCTGTATCACCCCTTTACAGAATTTTATCCTTAAAGGTGTTATAAATAAAGAGAACACCTTAAATAATCGTTCCTTTTTCGTGCGTTACATTTCCTTTGATTATTTTGTTGAACAGTAGCTTACTACGATGAAAAAGAAAGGTTAGCTGGTATCGTTTTAGTAACACAAAAAAAGAGATATAAAGCTTACATGGTTCTTAAAGTTACTATCAAAACGTTTTTCGAAATTAAAGCATTTATTTTTATATCTTCAGTTAGGTGTCAGTTATGTCCCTGACTGAAAAATCAGAGCGGTGACTTCAGTTTAATACGACAGGTGATGACGATAAGCTTTATTATTGTCCTCTAAAATACGTATATACAGCATGATGTGCAAAAAGGTGATGTTCATTTTGAAAGTGCATTAAAGGTTGTCAAAATATTAGCTCCGTGGTATTTTATTTTATTTTATTAACTTTATTATTTTATTTATTATTAACTAATATTTTATTAACTTTATTAACTTCTTAATTTGAAGAACAGCAGTTGTATGCCACACAGCTTGATGCTCTCGATAGCTCCCGTATAATAAAGCGCTCATCTCAGGCCCCCCCAACGCGTACAGTGATGCTGTAGTCTTGAAAATTCATCGGAGGTCAAAGACATCACGCACACCTGGCTGCTGGCACCATGAATACAAATGCAGGAGATCAGTCTGTTTCTCTTCACTAACGAATCCACTGGGGAAATGAGCCTTGCTAGGTGAAATAGCACTCATTATTCGTGGCTGCTGCTTCCTGCTGTGCAGTAATTTTCAATATTACGGCGTCCGTTAAGGCGTTCCTCACCTATTTTCTCGGTTTCCCTTTTTGCAGCACATGAACGCGCAAAAGCTATGACATTATACAGCTTCGTTACTTTCAGTCAAAAATCGCTTTTCTTCCAGCAGCTATTGCGGGCCCTTAAGTGAATCTTTGGCGTGCTGTGCTACAACTCACAGTGGTGGCGAGTCTAGTGGAAACACAACAGAGCGTGTAGTGGCCAGCTCGTTACGAACAAATCTCACCATCCTCGCTCGTGCGCGTGGTGAGAGCAAGGGTGACCGGAATTTCTCGCAGTAACTGGGGAGCGCGTAACAGGGGCGGAGATAAAAAATGCTGCGCCCCTTGGGGGTCTCCCCTAGTGGAACGCTTATTGGCCCTCGGAATGACGTCCCCTTGTCCAATAAAGCAATCAAGCCTCCTTTATTGACGATAATCAGGAACTGGGCACAAGCAGGCAGCAGCGCCGTTCTCAAGGTGCAGATAGTCCCCGTGACCAAATTTTCGGACATAGAGCCATCTGAAAGACTAAAACAATACAAAGAAATAGTGAAATTTGAGGGCATATTTGAGGATGCCAAGGTTGCAACCAATTCAACGGCAGTAATGTGGCTGAAAGGGGCATGTGACTAGGCAGGAGTGCCCATTTTCGACGAGCCTTAAATTGGGCTAGAAAAGTGGTAATTCTTGCTTTTATTTACTGAATATATGGAAGTCATGTGCGGTCTAAAAAAGCATTGAAAATTTTTTTTAAAAACCAGCAAAAAAGCTCGCGCATCAATAATTTTTGACCCATGTATATTGCACGTAAACGAAGCCGAATTCGTAAGCTGGTAAAAATGGAGAATTCTAACAACCAACTTTATGTATAAAAGAAGGCTGACAAGGTTGTAGTATTTTCATTCAGTCCAAACTTCGGTCTACAGGTTTGTTCTTTGGCACGTCAGCTTGTTCTATATTAAAGCAAGGCAGACGTGCAAACAAGGACACAAGAGTAGAGAACAAGACGGTTTACTTCGGACTATTTTCTAAACCGAGTAGCTACACGTGTCTCATTTTGCATCGTCGCACAACGATTGAACATTGATGCTGGATTCAGTGCTGTTACACTGAGAGAAAGATCAAGTGATATGCCAAGCACTAGAATCGGCTGAAACTCCAGCTCACAAATGATGTCAGTGCAAACACTGTTTGCGTTTGCAGGCCTAGGTACTAAATTTTATCTACACAATGCGCTAGCTTAAGCCCGGCTTTGATATACGCAGCGACATAAGAAAGCGGAACGCGCTGCTCCACTTCCAAGTCATTGCTTTCATTTCACTCTAATATACTGTTCTTGATGCTTCTCAAGCTGAAAGAACAGCTTTTCTTTATTCTGCTCATTACTTTTAGGAGAAGGTAAGGTAAAAAGGAGTACAGCGACCTGCATAACTCTACATCTGACAACAAAGCACGTGAGAGCCCTGAGTAAACGCAAGAGTACGATAACCTGGGAAACCTTTCCTCAAACTTGGGCGCACAGTGGTGTGCAGTTGTTTAGCTTAGAGTAGAGCAGGAAAGAAAGGTATGGGAATGTTAGCATACGCAGAATATGCGCTCTGGAAGTATAATATATGAAAGACTAGTTTACAAGTAAAATCGTCGGAAAGAGAATTTAGAGAGTTCAATATATGCCCTGGCTCTGCAACAGTAAACGCCGTGAATTCACGACAGGCGGCCGAGAAGGCATTTATACATCCCAATACATCCCCGCTTTGAATGCATAATGACAGCTGGACTGCGAAGGAATCAACTTAAATTTCGCATACCTGCGCAGACAATCAGCTGTGCTTGTTTTATCTGAGCTTTTTTTCGTTTTCTTTCTGTGATTTCTTCATATTATTATGTGCGGTGCTCTATAAATAAAATAATGCTTTGTTTTCACAACTCGGAAAGCTTGTGCTCACAACATCGCTGCAGAATGATGAATAGTGATATCTATCGACTGATGTACACGGCGTGAACAAGAATGAACACGTCGTACCTACTGTATATAGCGAAAAAGCTTTAAAATAGCGTTTTTCAAGTAATGTGCGCCCAATGACGCACTTGTACAGTACTCACGGATCAAAACGAAAATGTTTCAGGCCAAGTAAGGCCTATATTGCACATACTTTTGTTTTCACCATCATCAGTTCGGTATATATTGCTGTAATTGTCATGCGAACACTAAGATCAGCGTCAAGATCACATTTTTATTTAGATATGATGTGGTTACCGAGAAAGATGAGGGTACCAGCTGTGTTAATAAAAGCTTGGCGTAGCGTTTCAATGCGTGAGTTCCTCAATCGATGGATTATTTATATCTCCCCATTGAACCAAACGTGACTTATTCATGTGACGAGAGCGTAATCAACCAAGCTAAAAGATCGGCTTTAGTATAATACCTTGAATCGACTGGTCTTGGATCACTGCTTTCAAGTTTACAACCTGAAGAAGTTTTATTCCTCCATATTGTTTGCTGCGGCATCGTAACTTATCGTATCGTTATTTCTTACTTCCCTTGTCACAGTACAGACTAAGAAGCCATAGAATGCTCAAGCCTACCTTCCTAACTTTCTGAGGACATTTCTTTTTTCCTTTTGAAAAGCAGTGCACAGATATATCTTTGGCATGTTATAATTTATGGCTCAGTTTACTTTAGAGTAGAGCAGTAAAGTATGAGAATTTCAGCATACGCACATTATGCACCCTGGAAGTATAAATTATTGGAGTCTAGTTTACGAGTAGAATCATTGTTAACACTTTATGCGTTTGCAGGCCTAGGTTTAGGTGAGCAGGTTGTATGATCTCTTTCCTGTCTCGCGGAATTAGGGGATAACTGTTGTATTTTAGCATTATTTCTGCTTCAGGCGAATTCGCTTAAAAGCTATGAAGTCAAAGGCTAGCAGGCGCCTTTCATCACAGGTAACTTGTTTCTGCTTCCAGAATGCTCTCCTTTTTCTGTAATTACTTATGAATCGGCATGTGCGAAGGCTGTCATTAGTGCGCAAAAAAGGTTGAGAGAGGGTAGGCTTATTGCGCTAAGTGAGGGTAAAATCCTCTCAACCACGACTCCTGAGTCCAGAGCACGCCCCATTGTATCATAAATAGCCTGCTGTTAGAAAGCTCAAGAATGTACGCTTTGCCGAGTTGGTTTGCGCCCCACGCTGCGAAGTAAGTGGTCGTAGCTTTGACTCCTTGAAGCGGAGCTTTTTTTGGGCTTTTTATTTGTCATCCCTTAGCATAGAAATTTTCTAACATCACATCCGTGACCGAAATACATCAGTAGAGCCGTAGGAAAACCCCGGCGTGAAACACTTGCATGCTAAAAGAGTGAAAGTATGAAGCTCGCCAACTGACAAACTTCCTTAAATTCAAGTTTTCTACGATGCCACGCCGTATGCTCTCTTCCCTAGCGGAACAGTTTCAAAAAGACTCCTGGTCTCGGAGGCTTTAGTTCTTGCAATGCAAGTTCTCCCTGTCCCTACCAAACCTGGTCGAAATGCCAGAGGGTAACAGAATAAAATGAAAAGGCGGATCTTTGTCTCGTTTTCATTATGTCTCTGTATGACTGTGCCACAAAAAAAGAGATGAATGAAAGAGAAAAAAAAAACAGACCCAGGGGTTGAAAAGTTAGCAGTTGCCAGTTTTTCCAAAATTTTCATCATCATCATCATCATCAGCCTGACTATGCCCACTGCAGATCAAAGGCCTCTCTCATGATCCACCAATCAACCCAGTCTTGTGCTTTCCATTGCGAACTCCTGCGAACACCTGCAAACTCTTTCATCTCATCGGCCCACTTAACTTCCTGTTTCCTCTTCGTGCGTTTGCCTTCTCTGGGAATCCACTGAATCTAATGACCCTCATTGACCAGCGGTTATCCTGCGTACGTGCTATGTGCGTGGCCCTAGCATATTTATTCTTCTTTATTTCAAGAAAGCTATCCTTAAAAGTGAGGCAGCTTGGGCTAGTTGGTATGACTTGACAATTGTTATAGCGTGAGTCCTTCGTGCCCTTTTTGTCTCTGTGTCGTCGTTCTATTCTCGCGCTATAACAATAGCTATCCTTAATCATGGTTTGTTCTCTGACCCACTCAGCTCGCTTGTTGTCTCTTAAGATTACACCTATGAATTTCCTTTCCTTTGGTCACTGCGTCATCCTCCATTTAAGCTGAACCCTCTATTTAAGCCTCCAGGTTTCTGCTCAGTAAGGTAAGTTCTAGCAAGATGCAGCTATACACTTTCCTCTTGAGGGTTAGTGGCAGAATACCATTCATGAATTGAGAATGCTTGCCGAATTTTGCCTACGCAATCCTTATTCTTTTAGTTATTTCACTTTCATAGTTCGGCTTCGTGGTTACTACCTGTCCTAAGTACAGATATTCCTCTAGAACTTCCAGCGTGTCTCCATCTATTTCGGGGTGCTGTATTCTGCAGAAACTGTTGCACAATTACTTTAGCTTTGTACGTAGTATATTCATACCTATTTTTCTGCTTTCCGTGCCCAGTTTTGTAATCATGAGCTGTAATTTGTTCCAGAAGTTACTCATTAGGGCAATTCGGTCATCGGATCGCAGATTGCTAAGATACTCTCCATAAACTTTTATCTCTTACTCTTACCAGCGTAGGGCCCTGAAAACCTCCTGTAAACACGCGGTGACTAGCACTGAAGAGATCATGTCTCCCTGTCTTACACCCTTCTTTATTGGGTTTCTGTCGTTTTCTTTATGGAAAACTATGGTGGCTGTATATTCAATGTAGATTTCATCCAGTATGTTTATGTAGGGTTCTTTGACGTCCTGATTCCATAGTGCATGCATTACTGCTGATGTCTCGACGGAGTCAAACGCCTTCTCGTAATCTATGTACGCTAGGTGTAGGGGTTGGTTGTATTCCACACATTACTACATTATCTGATTGATAGTATGAATGTGGTCTATTGTGGAGTAGCCTGAACGAAATCCTGCTTGGTCCTTTGGTTGATTGAACTCTAATGTTGCCTTAATTCCATTAGTTAATATTTATGTAAAAAAGTTTGTGGAGAACGGACAATAGGCTGGTGGGCCTGTAAGTTTTCAAGTCCTTGGCGTCTTTTTTCTTTAAGGATGAAGATGATTTTGGTACCCTTCCCGTGAAGGGACACTTCATATATAAGGTGGCCAGTTTTTCTAGCACAATTTCTCCGCCATCTTTTAGAAGGTCTGTGGTAACTTTTCCCTCACCAGTGGCTTTGCCTCATTGCATTCCTTCTAGGGATGTCCCTACTTCCCAGGTCCTTACTAGTAGGATGTCGAATTCTTCTAGGATATTATTGTTTCTCACGATATCATACTGGCTCTTCTGGCTTTTGTACAGTTCTCTGTAGAACTCCTCCACCACCTCGACTATCCTATCCATATTGGTTATGACATTGCCTTTCTTGTGCCTTAATGCACATGTTCGATTTTTACTTATGCACAAGTTTGCTTTCGCAGCTTTTAGGCTGCTGCTGCTGCTGCTTTTTTCAGCCTGCTCACGTCTGCCCATGTTTTGCCTTCTGACGTCGGCTACCTTACGCCTATTTATGACTTTCGAAAGTTTCACTAGCTCTATATTTTCGGTTGCATTTCAGGATTTCATGGTTTGTCATCTCATAATAAAATGTTTTGTCTCCTGAGATAGTTTGCCGGTTTCCTTCAAGTGACTGTGCCTTCAACTTCCATTGCACACGCTGTTATGATACTAGCAAGATTATTCATTTGATTTATAAGAGAGGTGGAACTTTTCAAAACCACCATAGGATTATGAGAGACGCCGTAGTGGAAGGCTCTGGAAATTTTGACCACCTGGGGTTTTTAACGTGCGCTCAAATCTGACCACACGAGCCTACAGCATTTCCTCTCCTATCGAAAATGCAGCAGCCTCAACCGTGATTCGATCCCGCGACCTGTGGGTGTGCAGCCGAGTACCTTAGCTACTAGACCATAATAATTGGGCTAGTAGGATTATCAATAATTTTGTCAAAGCTAACGTCGATTACATTGTTTAGTGCCTCGAATCTATTCTCAAACAAAACTTTGAATTCATGTACTTTCACTCTCACCACTTGTTTATTAATTGGCTTCTGGGGTATAAGTTTCTGTCATTGTTGTTTTTAATTATAGGTGAATACGAGCTCTTACCATTCCATAGTCACTGCATCAGATCCTGCCAACTACTTCTACATCCTGCACAGTGCCTGGGTGTGCACACAGAATAAAGTCTATTTCATATTTAGTTTCACCATTAGGACTTTGCGACGTTCACTTACGCCTATCCTGTTTTCTGAAAAATGGTATTCAATATCCGTAAGTTGTTACGTTCTGCAAACTATGCTAATAACTCTCCTCTGGCGTTTCTAGAGCCCGTGTCATATTCCCCCACTGCATGGTCTCCAGCCTGTTTCTTGCCTATTTTGCAATTAAAGTCGCCCTTCAGAATGGTGACTTAACTTAGTTTACTCTATGTCTAGTTGTTTCAATTGGTGCACCAAGTAAAATTATTCTGGGCCACATATTTACGTTTATTGAGCTAAGATTACGCAAGCGATGATGCGTGAAATTAAGTTAGAGTGCCTACATTGTAGTTCGGGACATGCTTTTATGTCAAGATAAATATTTACATGTCTTGTTTCAAGTTGATGCCATAAAATAAACACCTAACACAGAACGGCGGGAGCGAAACTGTGGATGGTTAGATGAGGGAACATAATTTTGCTGGAAAACGGAATCACTACAAATGGAGCTTTACTGGTCAGTTAACATCAGTGTATATTGACTGCGTTGTTTTGTTCTTTTCTCTAACACCACACCCAGCATTCTTTTTGCCACAACCTCTGCGTTTATGCTCGAGTTAGTGTAATTCATGCATATATGTGACCCCACCATGGTTTACAATGCCTCCTGTGCACACGTAGTACGCCTCGATGTACCTGTTTCCTCAGCTTTCGAATTATAAATGCACCAGCTGAATTATGTGTTTGCGGCGTGTCACCTGCCCTTCGTATTCTCCTCTCTCTCACTCTTTTCTGATCGACAACGCTGACAAGGATCATGCCTGATTGGACCACTTTATCTCATTAAAATTGAACGCGCACTGCACACAGAATTGAGTTTGAGTGTTCCCAGCACAAGTCCTTTTCATCGCCACACTTTTAATCAGATAAAGTTGCTTCACTCATCAGGTCTCTAAACGAAGCAAATTCACAGAGTCTAGAGCAAAGCAGCATCACTCTTCAGAATCGGCAACGCAAATACCGGGTCCATTGTTCTGTTACCTTCACGTTTTTGTTTCTTTCTCATACTGTTTCATGTATTTATCACGCTTGTGCATACCTTTTTGCTAATTTTATCTCTGAGTGCAAGTTCCGGTTACGCATAAATAAAAATTGCTGAGCAAGTTGCATCTTCGTTCTGTGCGTCGCTCTTTGCTGGAGCACGGGAAGGCGTTATGGTCACTTTGTTCTGCATGCAGGCCCCGCATTGCAAGAAGACATTGCAGCACAGTGCATTATTCCGCTTACTATTGCTTCACAACTGCGCAGTTAACCTAAAAGTACACGTCCTACGAGCTCGATAACGGGCACCTTAGGTTTAATAAACGGCTAGTTCATTCTATTTGAATAAAGACAAAGCCCAGGCAGTTTTGGTACAATGATTAGGTGTAAGATAACATGTGTTTTGTCAATTACATTCTATAAAATTTGAGCATTCTTTCAAATTTTTCACTTCACAAAAACGTTTCATTCTTTTTCACAAAATGCCGAGCTCTCTCACAAACTCACGAAACGCATGCAGATGCTGTCTTGTTCCACTGCGACGTAGTCGTCACTTGTATTTATTACAGTCTTGTTCCGCGGATGGAGCACGGTAACAAAATGAATGCTACCTCGCACAGTAAGTTTTTTTGCAAACTACCTCGGCCTGATTAGATTTCCTTGGAAATCCCGGTGGACCTGAAAAGAATTTTTCTCGTGTAGGCGCACCTCATTCCCTCATCTTAGGCTGCCTTCTTTGCATCGTGAAGCGCATGCCGTGCCTTAGCTCGAATGTTCTACGCTGAAGCGGGGCTCGTTTAGTTACTCATTCTGATCACGTTTCCGGCACCGGTCATAGCCAAGTTCTTTGTGCGACGTGAAGTGTACGTGACTTTCCATTATTGGGAGCCTGAGTGGCACGTGGTTCTCACGCGTGATTGTGGGTCCATGAGGCGGGCCGTGAGGTGTGTTTCGTATGGTGCAGCTCGTGACCGAGGCTGTTACTCACCTGTACCTGATTTGTACGCGGCGGTGGCTCACTTGGAGTTTACGAACGCCGTTCACATGATTCAAACCAAACGCAGAAAAACAAACATGCTGGTTGTTTTCAAAATTCTCAGTTGATTCTTTACTGGTAAGCAATCCATGCGACATAATTTTAGGTCTACCTTCGGTGGAAAATCATCCCCGCGTGTTTCTTTCTATAGAATGGCCCTATCGGATCCTTTGTGCATAATTTTGATAAAGATGGCGATTCCACTTGGGAATTTTGCAGCGAAATTATGCATATTAAAAGTCTTAAGATTCACGTGTCAAAATCACAGTGAAGTTAGAAGCATATCTAAGACGCTAACCCCGTAATATTTCAGCCCCCCTGACATCAACCCTCATATCCCGAATTTATCTTTCCATCTTATGGGGCCTCCACGGCCAGAAATCAAACTGACATACAGTGCACTAAATTCATGAAACTTCTCCAGTATTAGCAAGTGCCACACTCTCTTGCATTTTCGAGCAGCCGTTTGAATGCATTTATATTTTGTGTGTCGGTAAAAACTGCTGCACCTATGGACTGCGGAAGCATGCGGGTACACTATTTGAAAGTTGTTAAGGGTCGAAATCACCTATTACAATCAGTAGTAAAATGTTTGTCATAGTTTAATCCTAAGAGCAGGTACACTGTCGGCGATGTGGTCTGCCACCGAGACCGCCAAAACCTAAGGCCTGTTCAATAGGTCACAGAATATTTTACGCAACGTTTGGAATATGTATTTATGAAATAAGCTTCTAAAGCTTTTCTACAGTTTCTAGATTGATATATACAGAAATATTTTAACGTGATAGCAATTAATACCTCGTTCCGCAAAATTCTGGCGTCGCTGTCGGCGTCGTTGGTTGTGAGCAAAAAATCATAATCTTATGCGTCACTAAAAAAATTGAGAAAGATGAAAATATATAAATACCGTAATTAAAAATTATGGGTATCAGTGGTGATCGATTACAGGTCGTTTACAAGGCGATCGGGTGTTTTACCAGACAACCATGCTTCTGCTTTTTTCATTGTATTTATTTTCTTGCATATCTGAAATTATTACGTTGACGTTGTGATACATATACTCAGCAAGTTGAGAAAGACAGCTCTCTCTCTCTCTCTCTCTCTCTCTCTTTCTATATATATATATATATATATATATATATATATATATATATATATATATATATATATATATATATATATTTACGGCGAGCGCAAGCCATGGCTGCCCGCGAGAATGGAAGACGATGTTCTGGGGCAGCGCGTGCTCTGGCTAGTTGTTGATTATTGAAGAAGCCATCTTGCCAGTTTTCGGTGCGTCTCCCCGCCGGCTCAGTTCTTTCTAGTTGAAGACCTTTTGTAGCACGTGACAATATATATATATATATATATATATATATATATATATATATATATATATAAATTTGGTGTGTGTGCGTGTGTTTGTGTGTGTGTGTGTTTGCGCGCATGAAATCAATGCTTGAAGCGGTAGTTGTTACCTTGCATGCGCGTTTTCCACCTTTTCCCGACGTGTCTTGATGAAGTGCCCTTTGATAAATTCTTTCCTATGGCACAGCCGCCCTTCTGCTTGGGAAAACAGTGAACCCAGCTTGTTAAGCTTGGATATGCAGTGAATGTAACGTTCATGCTATATAAACACACGCGGCCTGTATACATGTTTCACAATGCAACAAGAAATATTGCAGTAATAATGCGTGGTCCAAGCGTCATGCAATCGGGCGTCATAACATATGGTTATGACGATGACTTCATAATTTAAAGACTGTCACCCACTACAAAAGGCACACACGTTACTGTTTCCTTAAGGCTACGTAGTGGGTGCACAGCAAGTTCAAAAAGATTTCATGCGTCAAGTGTTTGAAGTACGCACTATAGGGACAAAATATTGCTATCGCATTAAACTCCTAAAGACGAAACTTAAATTTTCCTAGTTTTTGGCAACATTTTCGCATTACTGCTTCTTTCAGCATAAAAAAGTTTTAAGCTCTGCTAGTTGAAGAATCTATGCATGTATTTAACTCAGCTTAGCTATAGAAAAGGCGGACCTGGGGCTTTTGAACGAGGGTCTCGTCCCGAAGGCTGTAGTCGGGTGGCGAGCGGAGGATATCTGCTTAATTGAATACACAAGTAGAAGGGAAACACCAGTGTCAAGCTCGGAAGAGTCCCGAAGTGAGCCGGGAGCCGGGAGTTGCACGGTGTGGGTCCGCGAGATAACGCTGAAGAGAAACAGGAATGACGTCAATGGCATTGCTGTGATAGCGAGAAAAGAAAGAAAATGAATATAGAGAGGGTCAGGCGCCTCACGATTGGCTTTCATCAAGTGAACGCCATAGAGGAAGGCACTAATAAAAGGGAAGAGAACAAATGTGATATGGAGGGACGAGGGAGAGATAGCGGAGAGTCTGGAGAGATAAAGGAAAACAAGCAAATTCCAGTCGCTCCGGGAGAAAGCGGGAACAGTTGCAGGAACGATAAGAAGCTGGTAAAAAACAGAGCACAACGCGTGCATAGGCTGGCTCTGTAATAGTTACACAGTCTGCAACGTGCGAGGTAAACAAATCGATTGATTGATAGGTGGGGTCTAACGCCCGAGGTAAACGAATCGAGCACAGCTGGCTTTCACAATGTTTGCAGCATCAAGATTCGTTAAACGAAAAGCAGCGTACACACTGGCAGTAACTCGCATGCACCGCACGCCTTGATGCATCAATGCACCATCTGTAACTACAGAACCCGGACAAGGCTTCTATATAACAGTGGTTATAACAGAAGAAAAGAAAAGTGCCGACCTGTAACTGTCTCCCTTTGCGAGGACACCTCAACAGGTCAGCACAGGATTGGGGTATGGGGAATAAAAAATATAGGGAAGATAAGATTGGCGAAGAGAAAAAAAAAATCGGCAGATCCTACGTACCTGGAAACTGACGTTATGCGAAGCATGCGGAGGGAAGGTGACCATGTTGCAATTTTTTTATTGAGCGACACATCATGAAATGACGCTAAATATATGTATAAACATTGAACGCACAGACACGCGATGAAGAGTTCCAGATGTTTATACAACCAGCTATCTGCACTTGCTCAAAGATGTCAACTGAAACATGCGTATTAGCAACATCAGAAGCTGATATAAAACGCTGATGCTCGTGAAGATGCTGGCCCTGGACACTTCTACATAAATCAACTTCAGCGCATGGCAAATAACAACAATTGACGTTAACCCTACGTGACGGCTGTATCAAAAGAGTTGATGTGATTGATTGATTGATATCTGGGTTTAACGTCCCAAAACCACTCTATGATTATGAGAGACGCCGTAGTGGAGGGCTCCGGAAAGTTAGACCACCTGGGGTTCTTTAACGTGCACCCAAATCTGAGCACATGGGCCTACAACATTTCCGCCTCCATCGGAAATGCAGCCGCCGCCGCAGCCGGGATTCGAACCCGCGCCCTGCGGGTCAGCAGCCGAGTACCTTAGCCACTAGACCACCGCGGCGGGGCAGAGTTGATATGTAATGTTTACAAAGTTGGGTAGGCAGCACTGCAACCACTATTTACGTTTCACGAAGATGAGCGTCTATTTGCAAAGTAGTTCCGAGACCAGGCATCGCTCTGTGGTAAAATGCTTCGTTGCCACGCTGAATGCTTGGGTTTGATTCCGGCTGAGACCCTGACATTTATTTTTTGCATTCGTTGGGTCGACGCTGCCGATGGCGCGTATAGTTCTTAACGTTCGCGCGTTAAAATTTCCCATGTGTATTCACATCGTTTATAGGTAGGTACTAAGTGCCAATCACCTGTGGCACATAGCCGCATACCAGCGGCACATAACCCTGGTATGCGGCTATTGCCACTGTGTGGCGGGAAGTGTTTGATGACGTTCACGACGGGATTTTGACATTATTCATGTCTTAATAAGCGTGTCATATCCGTCAAGCCCTCCTACCTTCCCAAAGTAATTTTGGCTCACGCCAAGTTAAGGGGGTGACCGCGAGAGCCCGCAAGCGTAAGCGGCTAGATAGATAGGTAGATAGATAGAAGGGTCCTCCGCAATCGTTACGACTGCCCGGTGGAAGAGGTTCCCTGCTCGTGTGGCAGCTGTGATAACCTGCTCGAAAGCTGTCTTCTCCCCGTGTTTTATCGTTGTACGCCTGGAATGACCAGAAATGGTTGGTTAAATATACTTGGTTAGAGACCTCCGTATTTCCAGTCGTGCAAAATTAATCTTGGCGTTTCTTTTTTTTTCAAATGAGTTCAATAAAGTCAATATAAATTTTCAAAGGTGGATTCCAAACTACGTCCGTATATTTTAACAACAGTTTAACTATAAATGTCGAATGGACCCTAAGCTTTTTTTTTGGAAGTACAATGTCTCATATGATTGATTATCATGTAAAGCTTCTAAAGGTCTAAGAAACTGTGTATTGCACATGACCACTGCACTTGTACTAACAAGTAATATACACTTCCCAGTATTAAATTGGTCTACTGATGATAATGGAAAAAAACATTGGTTCTATAGGTGCGGACTAGCGGTATCTGAACACACCTTAAAATGTTTTGGTGCATAGGTGCATGCTCCACACAGAGCAGCAGTTGTTAACCACTCTGAAGAACGGTGTAGAATTCGTTTATCTTTCTCTAACGTAATGTGCATGTATGCAACGCAGTCTTCTGCAATTGACAGCAACGCAAAATATAATCAATCTGTAAGTGACTGATATGCATAAAAAAAGTAATGGTCTGAGCATCGGATCCTTATGGTTGTATGAAAAAAACAGGCGCCAAAGTCGAGTGTGAGTTACTTATGTGAAGAAACTGCTTACGCTGCGTAAGATATGGTGTGCGATGGGGGTAGAGCCCTACGGAAGACTACCGGACACCGGAATGACCTCGGGTGTCGCTTCCATGAGCTACAGCTCCGAGAGTGGCACTGACAGTGATGACACCGAACCCTACAACGTCATCAGTGATGAATCAGGGGACGACAACTCCGAGCTCGTGAGAAACCACAAGGGAAAGAGACGATTTCTGAGCGAGTAACTCAATTCGAGTGAGCCCACCATGCGATCTTCGCGGAAACCGAGGTATTAACCATCCTTTTCATACCAGTTCTCGCTAGTGACAGCATGAAACGCCTTGACCGGCAAGCCGTGTCTGCACAGCTAGAGGCGCTGGTGCCAAATGAAGTAAAGGAAGTCAAAGTGAATAGCCGCAAGAACATCCTAGCAATTGACGTCAATCATGTGACTGCGTATGACAGATTGCGTGAAGTAACGGAACTTAATGAGATGAAAGTCCACTCTCATATACCGCTTGGTAAAGAAGTGAGCACTAAGGTGATATAAGATGTTGCCGAAGCCATTACCAACTCGGACTTACCAGCATTGATTAAGCCGGCTTCGGAAGATATTATTATTACTAGTATATGTCGTATCGGGACATCACGATGCGTAAGAATAACGTTTAAGGATGAATTACTTCCGTCACACGTAAAAGTGGGCCACTACCGACACGCAGTTCGCTCTTTTATACCGAAACCACTTCAGTGCTGGAAGTGCATGAAGTTAGGTCACGTAAGTGCTGTGTGCACGAACTCTACTATCTGTTCCCGATGCACTGGGCACCACAACAAAGGCACGTGCCAGGCCACGACTCTGAAGTGCTCAAACTGCAATGGCCCACATGATGCCGCTTTGAAGGACTGCACTTTTATTCGAAAGGAGCTAACAATACTGAAGAAAAGGGCCAGAGAGGACATCTCATACCGAGAAGCAGCTGCATCCATTACGCGACGACAGTCCCGTCGCCGGCGCCGTACCAAAGCCACCAAAACCTGGTTGTCTCGCGAAGCACGTCCAAAACCACCTCCACCTCTCCCCCTCTGGCCAAGCACTGTTGGTTCCAAGAACAAAGAGCTTCTGCTAGCATTGGGGCTGACGCTTCATTCTGATTACCCAGTCAGAACGCAACCGTTCTAAAGGAAAATGATGCCTCTACCAGCAATGCAGGTGACGCTTGGCCTGGACTCCCAAAGATACATGTGAAGAGCCCCAAAATGTAGAATTCTGCTGAACATCACAAAGATTGGGCTATCCCACCAGACGACATCGACTGCTGTGGAACTTGCTGCTACGTAGCATAGTTGAAGTGAGTCAACATTAACAAGCTAAAAAGCGGAGCATAAAAAATGGAGTGCGCTGTAAGTTAGAGACCTGCTGCCCTATCTCTTACACGAAGGACATGAAATCACGTTTCAGTGGCTTTCAAGTCAGTGCGGCATATTGGGCAATGAACAGGCTGGTGCAGCTGCTCGATCAGCACACGAAGATTGTGTAGAAAAATCTATTTCATTCTCAAGGACTGATGCTGACGTAAAAATGTGACAAATTGCTAATGAAGACGTAAAATTCTTGTGAAACACAGATTGTTTATGACACATGCGACTGCATAGGCTACACTCGTTTCCTCGACTTCGGCCTCCGTCCGGATTCTCTCGACTCGAAACAACGGTGCTTTGCCAAGTGTGGCTTGGTGTTGCTTTCACCCAAATTTTCACCTTCCGAATCGGCGTGGAAGACAGTGCTGCACGCGATCATTGCGGCAGCGATGAAACAATAGAGCACAATCTCCGTCATTGCCCTCACTACAGCGTGCACAAACAGCCGCTAGCTGCTGTTAGCCCGCCTAACAAACCCTTGTCACAATAGTCAGTGCTCAAAAGCCGACACGATCTGTCTTCACACAGAAGATACGTCAAGGCCTTATTAAACTTTTTGCGTGGTATCTATCGAATAGGCTATAGCACCCCCCCCCCCCTTTTTTTTTCTTTCGCATGCCCACTTTGCTCTTCGCTTTCTTTCTCATTTTCTTCCCCTTTCCCATAGTGAAGGGTGGCAAACCAGATGCTGAAATTTATGTTTGACCTCTCTTCCTTGCTATCATTTTAGTCTCTCTCACTCTCTTTCTCTGTTTTAGAGAGTTTAGGAGCCTCTCACTCTTTTCGATTTTTTTGGGCACGCTATACGGTGCAACAAGGAACACCGTTAAAGCAGACCTTTGCTCACAATAACATTGAATCAAAACACAAAACACATGCATTTTATGTAAACTTATTGTTAAAAGAGCAAGATGGTTGCGGAAAAAGGTGTGCAGCTTTTTTTTTTCATTTTGCGGACTGAAAGTGCATAACATTGTACATGAAGCGAGCTTTGCTCGTTTGGGCATGAAACTGTTCATTAAATGTCTGAGATGTAGGCGCCCTTGTTAGCCTACATGGCTGCCGAAGGAAGTCTAACGACGTTTAGAACCGCAATGCTCATACAACGAAATCAACAACAACAAAAAATACGGGCATTCGTTCTAAATGTTTCATCGCGTAGAAGGGAACGATGGAGACAGTCGTTGAGATAGGAACAAAATAGTTAGAGGAGTTATATCTTTGAAGAAATTTCAACCGTGTTTTCAAGTCAAGTGATGAAAGGAAGCATGTTTGCTCAGTTAGAAGCAATCACACTTGATAAATGAGCTCGCCGACAATTTTGATTACCTACGACAGTAATCTTCATCGTCCACGCTTCAGAGGGATATAAAATGAATCACTATTTTACTTTTTTTACTTCCAACACACTTGGAAGTCAGCGCTTTATGTGTGCTTGTTCTGTGTCTAACATGCTTTGTATTCGCGCAGTTAAAAATGTCTTCAAAATATGTTTTTAACTTTTTTCTTTCTTTTTTACTTATAAGATTTCAGAACAATGATTTCAGAACAATGATTTTTGAAGAGAACTTAGACATTTTTTGTTACTTTTATATCTTCGAGAGTAGTGTGCCCTCTTACTCTTTACATTGTTGGGCACGTGGAAGCACTTTCACAGATTTGAAAAATCTCTACGCTAGTCTGCTCTTTATCTGCGCTCGTGAATTTACCTCACTCATCTTGAACTTCAATTGAATCTACCACACTTCTTTGTAATGGCATTATAAGCTCGAACACTCTAAATTCGTTCAAAGGGCCATTGTAAAAATGTGCCACAACTACGCCCTTAGTAATCAATGTGCACAGCTTATACGTGTAAGCTTCGGGCAGCCAGCTTGTCGTTTACAATTAGTAGGATACCCTACAAATATCATGGTTTCTGTTGCGGAGGGATTGCTGAAATGAACTGAAGTTATGAACTGAATGGTTGCCACACCCTTGAAAATATAAGTGTGGCAGTCGCTTCTTATATGCATGAAGTTTCGCACAACCAAAAAACTAATAGCCAGGCTCAATTTCTCCTTTCAGTGCCCATTAAATTTCGTGAATTCTGAAAAAAATAAAATCAAACTGTTTTTGAAGAACTTGGTTGGAATGCCCCAAAAAATTGCAGCATATCTACGAACTGAATGTGGTGAACGCGGCGAAGCGCCCGTCAATCCGTCCGCAGTTCCGTTCATCTGTTCGTTCTTGCTTCCGTTCATCCGCGCGTCCATTCGTACGACCATGCATTCATGCGACCATGCGTGCGTCCGTGCGTACATCCATCCGTCCATTCGTCTGTACGTCCATTCGTGCGTCCATCCGTCCTTGCATCTGTATGTCTGTTCGTCCATCCTTTCATTCATCTGTCCGTTCATCTATAGTGAACACTCCAAGAACCGCCATCTCGCATCTTTTTTATTATATATTTATCATTTAGAAGTACCACCATCCAGCGGACATTCCAAGGACTAAACGAAAAGTTTCTACCTACTACTACTACTACTACTACTACTACTACTACTACTACTACTACTACTACTACTACTACTACTACTACTACTACTACTACTACTACTTCAAACATCGCGGATGCAGGGCTCACGGCATTAGGAGCTTCGCCCCCAAAAAATGAAAAAGCCTCCTAGCGTAAATGTAGCATTTTCTTTTGCTTGCTCATCATAAAAAAACATGGACGCCATCTGTTTTATATTATCTGCATTGGTTTATTCCATCAACAACTATCACCCAGCGGTGAATCCTGGAAAGAGATGGCTACGTACTACATACATAACGATCCACGCCTTAAGGAGCTTCGCCATTAAAACAAGCAGAACCTTCCGTTCAGTGAGAGACATGCGTTGTTTACCACAATTCTCTGCCCTGTGGCTGCGTTAACAGTGGGCAGACCAGCGGCTGCCTAAATGTCTTGCTCAGTTATAATCGTAACAAAGTAGGAAAGATGTCACCTGATGGTTTGCTGCCGCAACACTGTCCGAGTTGTGCTTGCAAACCAAATTTTCAACGAACCACTGTCATGAGCCGGAACTGGTCGAAAATCACTAAGCTAACGCCTGAAGATTAGCATATTGATTGTTCTGGTGACGCTTAGGTTAGCAAAGCCTCACTGTCTTTGAGTACGAAGTAATTATATTTTCTGTGCGTGGCGTGTTAAAACTTGTCTACGAGTGCCAATGCACCCTGTTAATCAATCTCATCGAGGAGAATACCGCATCGGTGTCAGTGGGGATACGTATTGTTGTTTTTCAAAAAATGTTCACATGACTGTCGTGCGCAAGAGAGAGAGATAGAAAAATAACATAAACAAGGTAGGTAGGTTACCTAGAATACGTCCAGTAGCAAAACATGTATATAAGTGAGCGGGGTGGGGGGGGGGAAGTAAACAATTATTGTTAGAAGCGCCAGTGTGCGTATGCCTTTTGATCTTGTCCATGTGCTTTTCTGCACTCAACTCGCACAAGCATGATTAACCAATAATCGCGAATCACCAACCTTGTTGAAATTTAAGTTAGCCCTCGCATAACTCGCGTCAACAATGCAAGAACATCAGATACAAGAGCTTTTCAAACACTTTTGTGATTTTTTTTCGCAGTGTTTGTGATATTTTTGTAAAGTTTGCTTGGCAAGAAGATTGTTAAAAAAACTTAAAATAACCAGTTCTCAACAATAGAAGATAGAAACATCAATAAATATTGCTTTTCTTGATTCCATGAACCGCGTACGTACCGACAAGATAATATTTCTTTATGACACACCGCCGTCATATTAGCAGGCTTGACAACATGACATTAGAATGACAAAAAACTTTCTCGCTGCCAAAAGTGAAAAGCATTGACTGTCTGTAGTGTGTAAAACATCAATAGAAAAAAAATTAAGAAGGTTGCAGTTACAAGAAAACGTAATGATTGCTATAAGTTCAAAGACAACAATTTCCGAGTTAACTTTCTCGCTGCCAAAAGTGAAAAGCATTGACTGTCTGTAGTGTGTAAAACATCAATAGAAAAAAAATTAAGAAGGTTGCAGTTACAAGAAAATGTAATGATTGCTATAAGTTCAAAGACAACAATTTCCGAGTTGTAAATGGTCTTAAGCAACCTCACAAAGATATTTGAGTAGACTTCGAATTTGAGATTTAATCCACAAATCTAGAAAACAAATTAAGATTACCTGTAAACAGCTACATCCCAGGAAAGCAAGCATGCCTTGAAGAATACATGAAGTCATTCGGGCTACAACCTGTCAGATTGATCAGTGTGTAAATAAATTTGTAAGTCAGCAGAATTACCACTATAAGGCAAGCGCTCTTTCTTGAGAGCATATTCCTTCCTAATAGCGTGGGTGTAACCATGCAACATGCAAGTGGGATGCAAATTTTGTTCAATTGTATTAGCACAGATCATTACGTAGTGTGTTGGTGTACATTGTAATTACCATATTTTGCAGTTTGAATACCTTAGTTGACGAGTGATGCAAAACGAGTGATACAACACGAGTGATGCAAAACAATGATCCCGCGAAAATGTATTACGTCATTATTGCGTCACATATTCCGGTAAGACCTGCAGTCACATGATGCTGCCAACTCATGAAATCGTAATTTGCCAAAAGTGGGCAGATTATGAAGGCAGTGCAAAGCCAGGTGAGATGGCTGTAATTCTGGAGGCAATGCAATACCAAGCTAGCCACAAAAAGGATTAGGAAGGTGACAAAGCAGTATAGATACATCGACTGAGAAAAACAAGAATGTTGTTTTGGCTTTCGAAGCGTCTTGGGGTAATGATGAAGGACCCTGTGAGGTTTGTTTTGTTTTCTTTCCTCCGTGCTACTCTGAAGCGTACCAAACAAGAAGCCTCTATTCTGGCTACCCTCATTGCCGTTCCAATCTAACCTCCTTGCATCTTTCCTCTCTTCGTTGTATTTTTTGAGTGATGGTCTAGTGGCTAAGGTACTAGACTAGTGGCTAAGGTACTAAATTGAATCCTAGTTGCGGCAGCTGCATTTTCAATGGAGGCGAAAATGCTGTAGGCCCGTGTACCCAAAATTGCGTACACGAAAAAAGAACCCCAGGTGGTCCAAATTTCTGGAGCTTTGCACTACGGTGACTCTCATAATCAAGTGGTGGTTTTTGACGCTAAACCCCACATATAATCATCATAATCATCATGATCATCATGATCATCGTCGTCATCATCCTCATCATCACCACCACCACCACCACCACCGTCGTCGTCGTCGTCGTCGTTGTTGTTGTTGTTGTATTTTTGAAGCCTTCGAGTCAATCTTGAAATGTTTTTTGTGAATATTCTATTCTCAATTTTCAAAGTCTCAATTGCCGTTTGCTTCTACAAACAACTCTCTACAGCACAAGGCATTCACGCGGTTCAACCTGGATCTAAAAACCAGTTTTCTACATAGGCAGATCTGCGTCTGAAACAACAGAAAACTCGCCTACCTATCACGTCCTAAGTGGGTATATCGTCGCGACATTAACATCTCTCAGTGTTGCCGTCAACCACACTCTGTAGCTCTTTGTCCTTTGCTAATACGTGCATAAAATGACATTTCCTTCATTAAATATCGCCCATGCATTGACATGGCTCGACGTAATAAACTGTATCTTTGTCCTTACCGCGGCCTGGCTGCAAGTATTCTTGCCATCGTGTACATAGACAACACATATTTCCGGCTTTTGTCATATAGCTGCTTAAATTTTGTGCAGCGAAATCCAATGTTAGCAATATACTATATCCGATACACTAAATCATAATTTGTGTTTTTTTCATTTGAGATGGTGGGAAAATCTAGCAGTTTCTGAAGATATATAATTTTTTGTGTTCTACGGAGAGAAAGTGAAAGAGAGAAAAAGTGAAGAATTTCAATCATAAGGAATATTTTGTGTAAATTTCACAGTAACTATGGAAAACAAGGGGAAGGAAAAAAAATTGGCAGCATATCCCGGAGTGAATGATGGAGAGTGGGGTGAAGCATTCGTCCGTCCATGCGTCTGTCTGTGTGACAGTCCATGCGTCTGTTGTGCGCCCGTCCCAGCGTTCTTTCATGCATCCGCCCCTGCGTCCGTTCATGCGTCATCCATGCATCTGCTTGTGTGTCCGTTCGTTCATCTATTCAACACTCCAAGTCCCACCATCTCGCATCTTTTCATCATATATTCCCCATATAGAAGCACCGCCATCCAGCGGACATTTCAAGGACTAAACGAGAGTGGCACAACGCACACGTTCTTACGGCCTGCGCTTTGGGTCCACTTCCCACCTTTAACCACCTCGAGTTCATGGTATATTCTAGTTCACTGTATTCATGGCACTGGCGACCAAACGCTCGCTAAACTTTTCGAAAACCAAGGAGGGTACCCCAGCGAGTATAACGTAGCAACCTTTCCCTGTCAGATAGGGCTCAATTTACATGCCAATGGCTGCTAATGAGAAATGAGAGACAGGAGAATTCGGCTTTTACTTTCTTACGGCTTGCGCTTCGTATCTACTTCTCATTTTTAATCACCTTGAGTTTCATTCATGGTATATACAAGTTCATTGTATTCATGCACTTGCGGCTCAACGCTCGCTAAACCTTTCTAAAGGCTAAGGAGATTACACCCAGCGAGTATAATGTAGCATCCCTTTCTTGTCCGATAGTCCTCAATGTACATGCCAATGGCTGCTAATGGGATTCGCAGCGTGCGCGTTGACTAAAAGCCGAATGCTCATGTCTCTCATTCCCCATTAGCAGCCATTGGCATGTACATTGAGCACTATTTTTATTGTTAAACAACGCACAGAAGAAATCTCTCACTGGCACCACCTTGGAGGTCAAGTATTATACCTATTTCGGTATGTGCCACTGGTGGTTACATTCGAGGGACGCCCAGCCACGCCATAAGGAGCTTCGCCCCTAAAAGCTGAGACAGTGGAAGGAACAATGAACACAGACAATATATATCCATAGTCTGTTTCTATAAACCACAGGAAGGCGTTGTGAGTATCACTCGTCTGGCACAAAGGAACTCTAGTTCTAGTGACAATCATAGAGTGTACTCTTTGCATGCAAAACTTCCATGATTTATTTATCTTCATGTTAGTTGTGTTTACATAATCCTTAGTATTTGGTTGTTCATCTGTATTCCGCCACTCCCCTTTATAATGTACAAATGTACCCTGAGGGTTTTACAAATAAATAAATAATAGATCACTTGTGCAAGTCTGCCATCCTTTGAAAACACAACATTGATTCCGTCGACGCACGTGGCTAACAACAATTGATTACTGGGACTTCGAAGACTAGCGAAATAACGGTAACGAGTCTGCCACGAGGGCATGTTCTTGCAGGGCTCAGCTGCTAATGCAAAATATGCAGGATTTGATCTCGGCCGCAGTGCTTACATTTTGGTGCAGACAGAATGATAGAACCTGTATACTGTGCAATGTTACTGCAGCCTCACATAGTCCTAATTTTCATGTACGAGTCGAGAACCAACTTTCTAATCTACCTACTTTTTTTACAGCATCACTCTCCTGAGAGGATCATAACATACAATTCCACAGTAAGCGGGATAGCCATTAAAGGTTGTTAGTCAATTCCAATCAGACTTATTTACACATGTGCTCGTGTTTCTCACTCTCTGACTTTAGTGGTCATTTCGTGCGCTAAAAGGTAATAATCAGTTAAATAGGTATCTCAGTTTAGTTGTTTTTAATGTTTATGAGTTTTGCCTCGCATGAACGCCAGAATTTCCTAGAATAGCCCGTATGCTAGCTTTTTCATGAGCTTTGATATCGCCCGTTTTAAGAAAAAGATGGCTCACTCTCATCTAGATGGTTCATTTTGCTTGTCTACCTATCACTGTTGATACGTCAAAGGGCGTCTTCTGAAATTAAGGTTCCGCTTATATTCGCAATGAATTGAAGCACTGCATAGGTTTATACTCGAAATTCTACTCTGAGAAGTCTAATGACCTTAACTTTTTTCATTGTTTTTTTTTAATAAATGAGAAACTCCATATCACAGCTCCATCTTGACATATCGTAGGAATCTCCGTGCGTTCCGTCAGGAATTTCAAAGTTGTTTTTCATACTTTGGTGATATTGGCTCAACGAAATTTTCTCAGCATTGGTACGATAAATCGAGGGCTCCACTGAGGGCAACTGACTTTATTTTTACTGATTAGAAGCTGTGTGGAACATGGTAAATGCGATCAAAATCTATGGCGTTGCGAGGTGTGGACGAGAATTTCAATATGTCTCCTCCACCGCCATTTTCTTATTGCGTGTTTTTCCGTTCACGAAGTGGTTTTTCACAGAAATCCTGGCGCTTTGAGAGTTTTGACAGAGTCATTTACCCACACGATAAAAAATAGTTTTACGGCGAAGCACCTCGCGGTTCACGCTGGTCCGTTGACCATGCTCACGAGCACGCTGATGACGGTGCAAGGTAGCTGATATACGCCATGACTATGACGCTGATGGCAATATAGAATAAGTGCATTCCGAACCACACCTTTTTTTCTGCCATGGGTGAAAACGAAGGCGAACGTGCATCCGCCCGCGATGGGCAACGCCGATGCCGACAACAGGTTACCCTTGAGACAAGAGCTCGCGAAGCAGCGTCAAAGCAAAAAAGTCGTTGGTCAAAGCAACCACGCCGACAACAAGCCGCTACTCCGGAAGTGAAAGCACGGCATTCGATGGCTCAACGTCTACGCAGACAGGAAGCTATCCCGGAGGTGACAGCTCCCAAACCAGGGGCAAAGTAACGACGCCGACAACAAGCTGTTTGCCCGGAGTTGAGGGTACGACAAGTGGCGGCTCAGTAGCAAAAACACATCATGCATATTGTACACCCACGTTGTCACTCATTTCCGTCGGCGAGTGGACAATGTCTGGAGGGATTTACGGTAAAAACGAAAGCCATTGCTTCACCCACCTGTCACGATTAAACACATGCAGATGCGTGAATTCTTGTTTGTAGGATCCCATTAGGACGCGCCAACTACCCTTAGTATACAAGACTAAACTTCAGTGCTATCTTTCAAATACTGAATAAGTTAAACAATGGTTATTTTGTCATTTGATAAGTCTTGTATTGAAAAGTAAACGTGAAGGTTTAGATTATTTAGTAAAATATTATTAGCGTGCTTTGTGTGACACTTAGATTTTTATGTGGCACGAACTTCATGTAAATGTTCTAAAAAAAGGAATGAAAACTATCCGCATAAACCTTTCTTCGTGTGTCTAGTGTCAATATATTTGGTTTCAAAAGCACTTATGTTCGAAGAAAAATGCGTTCTGCCAGTCTACGGAGTCAAAGAAGTAATAGCCCCTTGGGAACCGTCGCCATGACTCCGCTAATTGTCGACGAATGAAGGTTTCGATTAGTCTAGACATCGGCGACAGGCCGTTTGTTTTCGAATCAACTGAAGCCGCCGGTGCGAGGACAGGTGCTCTGTGGTTCTTACTATTGACTCTCCGTCTTCCATCTTAATTACGCTGGTCCATTCTTCTCTCGCTTAGCAGGCCTCGGCGTTCAGGACACCACGCCAAAACAAGAGACCTTAGAACTGAGACTGGGGAATTGTTCAGCGTTCGCTACCTTTGAATGTCGAGCTGGTGGAAGGCGGTGCTACCTAACTCAAAAAGGGAAGCATTTTTTTTTTCTGTGGATTCAATTTTCTGCTTTGTGCTTCTAGTCTTTGGTTCTTTGTTTGAATATTATTTCCTGTGGGCAACGTTCTTTGAGGACGAACACTAAAACAATTGAAAGAGCTCCTGCGTTAGAGAAACAATTTCTTTTTTTTTTTTGTGAAATACGAACCAACAAGTTATTAGGATGTACGCTGTTCCTTTAATTTATGTTACTTTGTTTGCGGCCATGAGTGTTGCCGTGACTAAAAGTTATGTTTTATTTCCTTAAAACAAATGCATCCTAAATTTTTTAAATATTGCAACATTAGTACCACAACCTTTTCTTTAATCAATATATTAATTTCTTTATACGGGAACATGTCATCCCCACGTAAATTGCATGTTATACCACATTAATGTATTGTACCTCATTGGCAATTACATACTCTTCAGGAAAATGGTGATCTAATATAATGGTTCTAGTTTTCATTTTCTTTAACGTGGTAACGTCAAAGAGGTCGTTTCAAAGGAAATTCTGGCGTTGGCTTCAGTGTCTGCGTTATTGGTTGTGAGCGAAGAATCATCATGTTGTCCGTGACCGAAAATTGAGGAAGGTGCAAAAAATAAATAATAAAAATTTTCTGGTATGACGCAGAGTGAGGATCGCAGAGTGAGGATCGCAGAGTGAGGATCGAACCCAGCCCGTTCGTGTCGTCAGCAGGTGTTGTACAACATAGCCGCGCGTCTCCTTAGAAAGGCAGCTAAAATAGTTTTCTCTTATCGAAAATGCAGTGAAAATTTTCATCTTTTACACGCAGGCGTCCTGTAACAGGTTTCACAATACAACGTGTAATGTCGCAGTAATATTGCGGGTGAGAAAGTACATCGCCAGGGTGTGCTTACGACTACAGTTACATGGTTTAAAGCCAGCTAAGTTCTGAAAAAAAGTCACAGCTTTGCCGGAAAGGCGAAGCAATGAAGGCGATAGCAACAAATTGGAAGGTCACGTGCGGAATGGAAAGCAGATCAAAACGTGCCCCGCGCTTTTCACGCACAAATGTCGCACGAAACGTACTCATAGCTACAGATGAACGCGAATAAGTGTCCCAGTTGTTACTTCGCTGTGTCTGCAAAGCATGCCCTTTTTGCAAACGAAGGCTGTGCAACAAATGCAGTGGCCTTTGTGCCCCGTAATTACAACGAATTGTTTCAAGCTTAACGTCAGCCAAGCCGTTTGATCCTCTCACCGGGAGGTAAGGACGCGCGAGAGATAGTCCACTCCTCTCCTCTCCGTGGGCCAAGTACGTGTGAGAGAGGACAGCCATTCCGCGCTCATTGTGCCATCTTGCTGATAATGCTAGAACACGATAGTTCTCCCCCGAGATACCCGCCAAAAGAGGTAAGTGGTAGGTATAAATAGCTTGGCGTTTGAACGTTGAAGGAGGTACCACTCGGTGACTCAGCAGTTAATGCCTCGTATTCACGACACGGAGGCCCCAAGTTCTATTTTGCGCGCCGCAGTGTTTTTTCTGGATTTTTTTTCTTGCGTTTCACGTTTATAGATGCGTATACAGCGGAGCATGACATCGACGCCGACGCCCACGCCGACGCCCACGCCAAAGCTGGTGGCGAAATCCAGCCGAGAGTGTCCATATAATTAGCATCCACACACGTTTCTACGCGTATTTCCCTAAGACCACATTGTGGGTATTTGCAAGTGCGCAAACATTTAACGTGCATAATTGCCCCAGGTTCAAAATATGCTACGCATTACATAGAATTCAGTCATGTGCGAGAGCTTCGCTGACCCAAGCTACTTTCCACTTTATCGTTCCACTGTAGAAATAGGCAATTTAAACTTCTCGAGTAACATCACACAATAAAGGTATGCATGATGTGGTTGGAGTATGGAGTAGGAACAGGGTATCGCTATCGCATTGAACTCTCGAAGGCGTAGCTTCTCGTCAGGTAATGCAAGATTCCTTGGTATATGAATATAAGACTTCTTGCAGCTGGCAATTTCACCGTACCAGGCAAACGCGGACAAACGTGATGAAGACCTCCAGTCACCAACCACGCGTTCTGTATTGTAAATACATGTGCTAGATAAACAGTTGCGTTATCGCTTCCCTAACCTTACCTGTGGTTGAGACGCTTCTGTATTGATATTTATGGTTTCAGTGCTGACTACTGCTCTTATACCAATGTAATAAACAAGGCATACCACAACACTCGGCCAGCTATCTTCAAGTGTTGCCTGCACTCGTACGAATAGGCTTAGTGCTAATAGACTTGGTGCTAACGTCATCTGAGTCTCACGTCACCCGTATTGCACAAGCCTGGCCTGAGCGACCATAATAGTTGCATTTCACGCTTGATTTGTTGCATGCACAATAAGCAAAGTGTCCAAGAACATCAAAGACTATAACAAAGGTAACTACTCTGACATTGCCAATGAACTGAGCTCTTTTCTGGACATTTTCTTGCCACATTACCTAGAACGCTCAGTAGAAACCAATCGATGTTTGTTCAGAAATAAAGTGTCCGGGATGATAGTCATCTTTATATCCCTCTCAGCCGGGTGTACTCCCATAGCCAAGGCCCATGGTATAGCAGATACCTAAACCAACTTTACAACCGGAAAAAAAGGGCTCTTCAGAATCGCGAAGTATTCACTTTAACCGACCCACTGGACAAAGTACAAGACAACTTCTTCAGCGTATTTGCGAGCGCTAAAGTCTACTAAATCCTCGTTATTCAACGTGACCTTGCTGAACATCTTGAAGAATAACCTTAAACGCTTCTGTAGTATATTGACACCAGCTAACACCAGTAAAGTGTCATTGTTTGCACCCACTGAAAATCCTGTTCCAGACCATCTTTGTGCTACTGTGCTATACAATACATTCATTAGGTCATTTTCGTCAACTAGTGATACCCACGTTCAGAGCTTCAATATACAATCATTTTGCAATGGATCCTATCTTGTTTGATTTGCATGGCATCAACGTGATTATTGAGAACTTGAAACTAACGTCTTCTCATGGTATTGATGAAATTAATAGCAAATTTTCAAAGAACACCAAAGAACATAGTTCTATTATCCTGCAATGTTTATTCTCACAATCTTATCATGACGATGTGCTACCTGATGACTGGAGAACTACTGACATTATTCCAATTCATAAAGGCGGTGGTAAGCACAGTTCATCTAACTATCATCGCATAAATTTCGCATGATATCATGTAAAATAATGAAACATATATTCTTTTCTCATCTTGTTAATTTTCTTGAGGATAGTACTTCTTCTCCTTAACTCAGCATGGCTTTCGTAAATTTCTTTTGTGGTACTCAACTAATTTTTTAACTAACAATTTGCATTTTTCTTTGGACTCCACTTCTTTAACTAACTGCATATTTCTTGACTTTGCTAAAGCGTTCGATAAAGTTAACCATTCCCTGCTTCTCTATAAACTAAGTGTACTGAAAATTTATCCTGTAGTAATTAACAGGATTCTTGCATTCTTCTTCTCGTGCTCAGGTTGTTAGCATTTACGACGTTAATCTAACACTGCACCGGTCGGTCTGGGGTTCTCCAAGGATCAGTACTTGGCCCCTCTACTCCTAATCTATATAAATGACTTACCGACTACTGTTACTTCAATGATTCGCTTATTTGCCGATGACAGTGTAATTCATCTTAAAACATCTAATACCAGACATCATTCTGATTGATTGATTGATTTGTGGGGTTTAACGTCCCAAAACCACCATATGATATGAGAGACGCCGTAGTGGAGGGCTCCGGAAATTTCGACCCCTGGGGTTCTTTAACGTGCGCCCAAATCTGAGCACACGGGCCTACAACATTTCCGCCTCATCGGAATGCAGCCGCCGCAGCCGGGAATCGAACCCGCGACCTGCGGGTCAGCAGCCGCGTACCTTAGCCACTAGACCACCGCGGCAGGGCGACGACATTCATTCAATACAAGCTGATCTCAACAACACACTTTATTGTTGACATATTTGGAAAATGGAATTCAACATTAAAAATGCAAGGCCATGAGGATTTCTCGGTCGAACACAATATGTCCAACTTATTTTCTTCATAGTCACTCGCATGAAAATGTAACATCTTACCAGTATTTGGGTATCCACGTAACTAGCACTCTGCCCTGTAAATTACATGTAACATCCAAGGCTTGTAAAACACTGGGTTACCTACGAAGGAACGTTTTCTTGCTCTATCGTCACAAAAATTATTACTATATACCACATACATACGACCTCAAATGGAATACGCTCCATTTGTGTGGAACACTGATCAGGTAACGTTATCTCACATGTTAGAATCCGTTCAGAACCATGCAGCTCGTTTCATATTGGCTAATTACCATCATTCAGCTAGTGTTACCCCAATGAAGGCCTCTAAGCCGGACCCCTTAGCGGTCAGCCACAAATACAGCTGCATTTGTCTGTTTCATAAATAATTTTATCGCAATCTGATCCTTCGTTCCCATATAATTGAACCTGCTGCCCTCATTTCTAGTCGTCATAATCACCAACAAAGGTTAAAGTCCCCCATTGCCACACAGTAACATATGCCTACTCATATCTCTCACGAAGTTCTAATGATTGGGATTTCCTGCCTGCCTGCATGTGACAAGCATCACTGACTCCACTAATTTCATGAATATTCGTGAAGCAATCATTACCTAATTACAGATCTTATGTTGTACTCAACAATTACTTCGTTTAGCTTATTGCCTTCACCAGCTATAAAAACAAAATCATTGTTAATTCCTTAGTTTTTATTACGTTTTATGTTGTTGTATTCATTTTTGTCGTGCATTCATTTGATATATTTGTATGATTTGAGCTTTGTATCTCTTGTTTTTATACGTTGTTCATTGCCCATTCCCTTCTAAAATGAACTTTGTATTCTGAGGTAAAATAAATAATAAATAATAAATAATAAATAATAAATAAATACGTCAGTGACCGTATCATTGAACATCAGGCCACCTTATAGGGTGCACTTAGTAAAAATTAAGCTGACGTCCGTTATTACCCTGAACACAAGGTCCTTTATTTAGGGGCTATATTAGTCAATGTAGCGCAACAATTATCGGTTTTCTCCTCAAGATCGGGCCCGCTACAGCAAGCAAAGTTCTTTCGTCAGCACTACTGAACCGTCTGCGTTCAATTTAGCGCAGCAGGCAATTTTTTTCGAACAAAGTTTTTCGAACAAAAAGTAAGCCTTAGCCCCATGAAATCGACAGATTGACATGAATATTACAACGCAACCCTGATAATTTATATGTTTCACATGCATATGCATTC
>NW_023607633.1:0-33582 GCF_013339725.1 Rhipicephalus microplus
TAACAGCCGATCGCGCTAGCCAATTGCGCCACGGAGACAGTCGTGCTCCACTCTCACCACCATCACAACATATCTTCAAAGCTATCAGCGCAAAGAAAAAGCAACACACCACTTCGGGGGGCTCGAAACTCCAAGCTTTCGGTTAACAGCCGATCGCGCTAGCCAATTGTGCCACGGAGACAGTCCTGCTCCACTCTCACCACCAGTAGAACATATCGTCAAAGCTATCAGCCAACGAAAAAAAAAGCGCCGCACCACCACCGGGTGGGCTCGAACCTCCAACCTTTCGGTTAACAGCCGATCGCGCTAGCCAATTGCGCCACGGAGACAGTCGTGCTCCACTCTCACCACCATCAAACATATCTTCAAAGCTATCAACGCAAAGAAAAAAAAGCGCCGCACCACCACCGGGTGGGCTCGAACCTCTAACTTTTCGGTTTAGAGCCGATCGCGCTAGCCAATTGCGCCACAGAGACAGTCGTGCTCCACTCTCACCACCATCAGAACATATCTTCAAAGCTATCAGCCCACAGAAAAAAAGCGCCGCACCACCACCGGGTGGGCTCGAACCTCCAACCTTTCGGTTAACAGCCGATCGCGCTAGCCAATTGCGCCACGGAGACAGTCGTGCTCCACTCTCACCACCGTCAGAACATATCTTCAAAGCTATCAGCGCAAAGAAAAAAAAAGCGCCGCACCACCACCGGTGGGCTCGAACCTCCAAGCTTTCGGTTAACAGCCGATCGCGCTAAGCCATTGCGCCACGGAGACAGTCCGTGCTCCACTCTCACCACCATCAGAACATATCTTCAGAGCTATCAGCCCAAAGAAAAAAAAGCGCCGCACCACCACCGGGTGGGCTCGAACCGCCAACCTTTCCGTTAACAGCCGATCGCGCTAGCCAATTGCGCCACGGAGACAGTCCTGCTCCACTCTCACCACCATCAGAACATATACTTCAAAGCTATCAGCCCAAAGAAAAAAAGCGCCGCACCACCAACGGGTTGGCTCCAAACTCCAACCTTTCGGTCAACAGCCGATCGCGCTAGCCAATTGCGCCACGGAGACAGTTCTGCTCCACTCTCACCACCATCTGAACATATCTTCAAAGCTATCAGCCCAAAAAAAAAAGCGCCGCACCACCACCGTGTGGGCTCGAACCTCGAAGCTTTCGGTTAACAGCCGATGGCGCTAGCCAACTGCGCCACTGAGACAGTCGTGCTCCACTCTCACCACCATCAGAACATTTCTTCAGAGCTATTACCCCAAAGAAAAAAAAGCGCCGCACCACCACCGGGTGGGCTCGAACCTCCAATCTTTCGGTTAACAGCCGATCGCGCAAGCCAATTGCGCAACGGAGACAGTCGTGCTCCACTCTCACCACCGTCAGAACATATCTTCAAAGCTATCAGCCCAAAGAAAAAAAGCACCGCACCACCACCGGGTGGGCTCGAAATTCCAACCTTTCGGTTAACGATCGCGCTAGCCTATTGCGCCACCGAGACAGTCGTGCTCCACTCTCACCACCGTCAGAACATATCTTCAAAGCTATCAGCGCAAAGAAAAAAGGAACACACACCACTCCCGGGAGGGCTCGAAACCCCAACCTTCGGTTAACAGCCGATCGCGCTAGCCAATTGCGCCACGGAGACAGTCCTGGTCCACTCTCACCACCAGTAGAACAGATCGTAAAAGCTATCAGCCCAAAGAAAAAGCGCCACAAACCACCACCGGGTGGGCTCGAACCTCCAACGTTTCGGTTAACAGCCGATCGCGCTAGCCAATTGCGCCACGGGAGACAGTTCGGCTCCACGTCTCACCACCAGTCAGAACACATCTTCAAAGCTATCAGCCCAAAGAAAAAAAAAGCGCCGACACTACCGCCTGGAGTGGCTCGAACCTCCAAGTTTTCGGTTAAAAGCCGATCGCGCTAGCCAATTGCGCCACGGAGATAGTCCTGCTCCACTCTCACCACCGTCAGAACGTTCTTCAGAGCTATCAGCCCAAGAAAAAAAGCGCCGCACCACCACCCGTGGGGCTCGAACCTCCTACCGTTCGGTTAACAGCCGATCGCGCTAGCCAAGTTGCGCCACGGAGACAGTCCGTGCTCCACTCTCACCACCGATCAGAACATATCTTCAAAGCTATCAGCCCAAAGAAAAAAAAGCGCCGCCACCACCCCGGGTGGGCTCGAACCTCCAACCTTTCGGTTAGACGATCGCGCTAGCCTATTGCGCCACTGAGACAGTCGTGCTCCACTCTCACCACCAGTCAGAACATATCTTCAAAGCTATCAGCGCAAAGAAAAAAAAGCGCCGCACCACCACCCGGGTGGCTCGAACCTCCTAACTTCGGTTACAGCCGATCGCGCTAGCCAATTGCGCCACGGAGACAGTCCTGCTCCACTCTCACCACCAGTCAGAACATATCGTCAAAGCTATCAGCCCAACGAAAAAATGCGCCGACACCACCACCGGGTGGGCTCGAACCTCCAACCGTTTCGGTTAACAGCCGATCGCGCTAGCCAATTGCGCCACGGAGACAGTCGTGCTCCACTCTCACCACCATCAGAACATATCTTCAAAGCTATCAGCGCAAAGAAAAAAAAGCGCCGCACCACCACCGGGGTGGCTCGAACCTCCTAACTTTCGGTTAACAGCCGATCGCGCTAGCCAATTGCGCCACAGAGACAGTCGTGCTCCACTCTCACCACCAGTCAGAACATATCTTCAAAGCTATCAGCCCAAAGAAAAAAAAGCGCCGCACCACCACCGGGTGGGCTCGAACCTCCAACCTTTCGGTTAACAGCCGATCGCGCTAGCCAATTGCGCCACGGAGACAGTCGTGCTCCACTCTCACCACCATCAGAACATATCTTCAAAGCTATCAGCGCAAAGAAAAAAAGCGCCGCACCACCACCGTGTGGGCTCGAACCTCCAACCTTTCGGTTAACAGCCGATCGCGCTAGCCAATTGCGCCACGGAGACAGTCGTGCTCCACTCTCACCACCATCAGAACATATCTTCAAAGCTATCAGCCCAAAGAAAAAAAAGCGCCGCACCACCACCGGGTGGGCTCGAACCTCCAACCTTTCGGTTAACAGCCGATCGCGCTAGCCAATTGCGCCACGGAGACAGTCCTGCTCCACTCTCACCACCATCAGAACATATCTTCAAAGCTATCAGCCCAAAGAAAAAAAGCGCCGCACCACCACCGGGTGGGCTCGAAACCTCCAACCTTTCGGTTAACAGCCGATCGCGCTAGCCAATTGCGCCACGGAGACAGTCCTGCTCCACTCTCACCACCATCAGAACATATCTTCAAAGCTATCAGCCCAAAGAAAAAAAGCGCCGCACCACCACCGGGTGGGCTCGAACCTCCAACCTTTCGGTTAACAGCCGATCGCGCTAGCCAATTGCGCCACGGAGACAGTCGTGCTCCACTCTCACCACCATCAGAACATATCTTCAAAGCTATCAGCCCAAAGAAAAAAAGCGCCGCACCACCACTCGGGTGGGCTCGAACCTCCAACTTTCGTTTAACAGCCGATCGCGCTAGCCAATTGCGCACCGGAGACAGTCCTGCTCACTCTCACCACCATCAGAACATATCTTCAAAGCTATCAGCCAAAGAAAAAAAAGCGTCCGCACCACCACGGTGGGCTCAACCTCCTACCTTTCGGTTAACAGCCGATCGCGCTAGCCAATTGCGCCACGGAGACAGTCGTGCTCCACTCTCACCACCGTCAGAACATATCTTCAAAGCTATCAGCCAAAGAAAAAAAGGCCGCACCACCACGGGTGGGCTCGAAACTCCGACCTTTCGGTTACAGCGATCGCGCTAGCCAATTGCGCCACGGAGACAGTCCTGCTCCACTCTCACCACCAGTCAGAACATATCTCAAAGCTATCAGCCCAAAGAAAAAAAGCGCCGCACCACCCCGGGTGGGCTCGAACCTCCAACCTTTCGGTTAACAGCCGATCGCGCTAGCCAATTGCGCCACGGAGACAGTCGTGCTCCACTCTCACCACCGTCAGAACATATCTTCAAGCTATCAGCCCAAAGAAAAAAAAGCGCCGCACCACCACCGGGTGGGCTCGAACCTCCTACCTTTCGGTTAACAGCCGATCGCGCTAGCCAATTGCGCCACGGAGACAGTCCGTGCTCCACTCTCACCACCATCAGAACATATCTTCAAAGCTATCAGCCCAAAGAAAAAAAGCGCCGCACCACCACCGGGTGGGCTCGAACCTCCAACCTTTCGGTTAACAGCCGATCGCGCTAGCCAATTGCGCCACGGAGACAGTCCTGCTCCACTCTCACCACCATCAGAACATATCTTCAAAGCTATCAGCCCACAGAAAAAAAAGCGCCGCACCACCACCGGGTGGGCTCGAACCTCCAACCTTTCGGTTAACAGCCGATCGCGCTAGCCAATTGCGCCACGGAGACAGTCGTGCTCCACTCTCACCACCAGTCAGAACATATCTTCAAAGCTATCAGCCCAAAGAAAAAAAGCGCCGCACCACCTACCGGGAGGGCTCGAACCTCCAACCTTTCGGTTAACAGCCGATCGCGCTAGCCAATTGCGCCACGGAGACAGTCCGTGCTCCACTCTCACCACCATCAGAACATATCTTCAAAGCTATCAGCCCAAAGAAAAAAAAGCGCCGCACCACCACCGGGTGGGCTCGAACCTCCAACCTTTCGGTTAACAGCCGATCGCGCTAGCCAATTGCGCCACGGAGACAGTCGTGCTCCACTCTCACCACCATCAGAACATATCTTCAAAGCTATCAGCCCAAGAAAAAAAAGCGCCCGCACCACCACCGGGTGGGCTCGAACCTCCAGACCTTTCGGTTAACAGCCGATCGCGCTAGCCAATTGCGCCACGGAGACAGTCGTGCTCCACTCTCACCACCATCAGAACATATCTTCAAGCTATCAGCCCACAGAAAAAAAAGCGCCGCACCACCACCGGGTGGGCTCGAACCTCCAACCTTTCGGTTAACAGCCGATCGCGCTAGCCAATTGCGCCCCGAGACAGTCCTGCTCCACTCTCACCACCATCAGAACATAGTCTTCAAAGCTAATCAGCCCAAAGAAAAAAAAGCGCCGCACCACCACGGGTTGGCTCGAACCTCCAACCTTTCGGTCAACAGCCGATCGCGCTAGCCAATTGCGCCACGGAGACAGTCGTGCTCCACTCTCACCACCATCATGAACATATCTTCAAAGCTATCAGCCCAAAGAAAAAAAGCGCCGCACCACCACCGGGTGGGCTCGAAACCTCCAAGCTTTCGGTTAACAGCCGATGGCGCTAGCCAACTGCGCCACTGAGACAGTCGTGCTCCACTCTCACCACCATCAGAACATATCTTCAAAGCTATCAGCCCAAAGAAAAAAAAGCGCCGCACCACCACCGGGTGGGCTCGAACCTCCAACCTTTCGGTTAACAGCCGATCGCGCTAAGCCAATTGCGCCACGGAGACAGTCGTGCTCCACTCTCACCACCGTCAGAACATATCTTCAAAGCTATCAGCCCAAAGAAAAAAAAGCGCCGCACCACCACCGGGTGGGCTCGAAATTCCAACCTTTCGGTTAACGATCGCGCTAGCCTATTGCGCCACCGAGACAGTCGTGCTCCACTCTCACCACCGTCAGAACATATCTTCAAAGCTATCAGCGCAAAGAAAAAAGGAACACACAACTCCCGGGAGGGCTCGAAACCCCAACCTTTCGGTTAACAGCCGATCGCGCTAGCCAATTGCGCCACGGAGACAGTCCTGGTCCACTCTCACCACCAGTAGAACATATCGTCAAAGCTATCAGCCCAAAGAAAAAAAGCGCCACACCACCACCGGGTGGGCTCGAACCTCCAACGTTTCGGTTAACAGCCGATCGCGCTAGCCGATTGCGGCACGGAGACAGTCGTGCTCCACTCTCACCACCGTCAGAACACATCTTCAAAGCTATCAGCGCAAAGAAAAAAGCAACACACCCCTCCCGGGAGGGCTCGAACCTCCAACTTTTCGGTTAACAGCCGATCGCGCTAGCCAATTGCGCCACGGAGACAGTCCTGCTCCACTCTCACCACCGTCAGAACGTTTCTTCAGAGCTATCAGCCCAAAGAAAAAAAGCGCCGCACCACCACCGGGTGGGCTCGAAACTCCTACCTTTCGGTTAACAGCCGAGCGCGCTAGCCAAGTGCGCCACGGAGACAGTCGTGCTCCACTCTCACCACCATCAGAAGATATCTTCAAAGCTATCAGCCCAAAGAAAAAAAGCGCCGCACCACCACCGGGTGGGCTCGAACCTCCAACCTTTCGGTTAGAGCCGATCGCGCTAGCCAATTGCGCCACGGAGACAGTCGCTGCTCCACTCTCACCACCATCAGAACATATCTTCAAAGCTATCAGCGCAAAGAAAAAAAAGCGCCGCACCACCACCGGGTGGGCTCGAACCTCCGACCTTTCGGTTAACAGCCGATCGTGCTAGCCAATTGCGCCACGGAGACAGTCCTGCTCCACTCTCACCACCATCAGAACATATCTTCAAAGCTATCAGCCCACAGAAAAAAATGCGCCGCACCACCAGGTGGGCTCGAACCTCCAACCTTTCGGTTAACAGCCGATCGCGCTAGCCAATTGCGGCACGGAGACAGTCCTGCTCCACTCTCACCACCATCAGAACATATCTTCAAAGCTATCAGCACAAAGGAAAAAAAGCGCCGCACCACCACCGGGTGGGCTCGAACCTCCAACCTTTTCGGTTAACAGCCGATCGCGCTAGCCAATTGCGCCACGGAGACAGTCCTGCTCCACTCTCACCACCATCAGAACAATATCTTCAGAGCTATCAGCCCAAAGAAAAAAAAGCGCCGCACCACCACCGGGTGGGCTCGAACCTCCAACCTTTCGGTTAACAGCCGATCGCGCTAGCCAATTGCGCCACGGAGACAGTCCTGCTCCACTCTCACCACCATCAGAACATATCTTCAAAGCTATCAGCCCACAGAAAAAAAAGCGCCGCACCACCACCGGGTGGGCTCGAACCTCCAACCTTTCGGTTAACGAGCGATCGCGCTAGCCATTTGCGCCACGGAGACAGTCGTGCTCCACTCTCACCACCGATCAGAACATATCTTCAAAGCTATCAGCCGCAAAGAAAAAAAGCGCCGCACCACCACCGGGTGGGCTCGAACCTCCGAACCTTTCGGTTAACAGCCGATCGTGCTAGCCAATTGCGCCACGGAGACAGTCCTGCTCCACTCTCACCACCATCAGAACATATCTTCAAAGCTATCAGCCCACAGAAAAAAATGCGCCGAACCACCACGGTGGGCTCAGAACCTCCAACCTTTCGGTTAACAGCCGATCGCGCTAGCCAATTGCGGCCACGGAGACAGTCTGCTCCACTCTCACCACCATCAGAACATATCTTCAAAGCTATCAGCACACAGGAAAAAAAGCGCCGCACCACCACCGGGTGGGCTCGAACCTCCAACCTTTCGGTTAACAGCTGATCGCGCTAGCCAATTGCGCCACGGAGACAGTCGTGCTCCACTCTCACCACCGTCAGAACATATCTTCAAAGCTATCAGCGCAAAGAAAAAAGCAACACACCCCTCCCGGGAGGGCTCGAAACCTCCAACTTTTCGGTTAACAGCCGATCGCGCTAGCCAATTGCGCCACGGAGACAGTCCTGCTCCACTCTCACCACCGTCAGAACGTTTCTTCAGAGCTATCAGCCCAAAGAAAAAAAGCGCCGCACCACCACCGGGTGGGCTCGAAACTCCTACCTTTCGGTTAACAGCCGAGCGCGCTAGCCAAGTGCGCCACGGAGACAGTCGTGCTCCACTCTCACCACCATCAGAAGATATCTTCAAAGCTATCAGCCCAAAGAAAAAAAAAGCGCCGCACCACCACCGGGTGGGCTCGAACCTCCAACCTTTCGGTTTAGAGCCGATCGCGCTAGCCAATTGCGCCACGGAGACAGTCGTGCTCCACTCTCACCACCATCAGAACATATCTTCAAAGCTATCAGCGCAAAGAAAAAAAGCGCCGCACCACCACCGGGTGGGCTCGAACCTCCAACCTTTCGGTTAACAGCTGATCGCGCTAGCCAATTGCGCCACGGAGACAGTCCTGCTCCACTCTCACCACCATCAGAACATATCTTCAAAGCTATCAGCCACAAAGAAAAAAGCACCGACACCCCTCCTGGGTGGGCTCGAACCTCCAACTTTCGGTTAACAGCCGATCGCGCTAGCCAATTGCGCCAGGAGACAGTCCTGCTCCACTCTCACCACCATCGAACAATCTTCAGAGCTATCAGCCCAAAGAAAAAAAGCGCCGCACCACCACCGGGTGGGCTCGAACCTCCAACCTTTCGGTTAACAGCCGATCGCGCTAGCCAATTGCGCCACGGAGACAGTCGTGCTCCACTCTCACCACCATCAGAACATATCTTCAAAGCTATCAGCCCACAGAAAAAAAAGCGCCGCACCACCACCGGGTGGGCTCGAACCTCCAACCTTTTCGGTTAACAGCCGATCGCGCTAGCCAATTGCGCCACGGAGACAGTCCTGCTCCACTCTCACCACCATCGGAACAAATTCTTCAGAGCTATCAGCCCAAAGAAAAAAAGCGCCGCACCACCACCGGGTGGGCTCGAAACTCCTACCTTTCGGTTAACAGTCGAGCGCGCTAGCCAAGTGCGCCACGGAGACAGTCGTGCTCCACTCTCACAACCATCAGAAGATATCTTCAAAGCTATCAGCCCAAAGAAAAAAAAGCGCCGCACCACCACCGGGTGGGCTCGAACCTCCAACCTTTCGGTTTAGAGCCGATCGCGCTAGCCAATTGCGCCATGGAGACAGTCGTGCTCCACTCTCACCACCATCAGAACATATCTTCAAAGCTATCAGCGCAAAGAAAAAAAAGCGCCGCACCACCACCGGGTGGGCTCGAACCTCCGACCTTTCGGTTAACAGCCGATCGTGCTAGCCAATTGCGCCACAGAGACAGTCCTGCTCCACTCTCACCACCATCAGAACATATCTTCAAAGCTATCAGCCCACAGAAAAAAATGCGCCGAACCACCAGGTGGGCTCGAACCTCCAACCTTTCGGTTAACAGCCGATCGCGCTAGCCAATTGCGGCACGGAGACAGTCCTGCTCCACTCTCACCACCATCAGAACATATCTTCAAAGCTATCAGCACACAGGAAAAAAAGCGCCGCACCACCACCGGGTGGGCTCGAACCTCCAACCTTTCGGTTAACAGCTGATCGCGCTAGCCAATTGCGCCACGGAGACAGTCGTGCTCCACTCTCACCACCGTCAGAACATATCTTCAAAGCTATCAGCACAAAGAAAAAAGCAACACACCCCTCCTGGGAGGGCTCAAACCTCCAACTTTTCGGTTAACAGCCGATCGCGCTAGCCAATTGCGCCACGGAGACAGTCCTGCTCCACTCTCACCACCATCGGAACAAATTCTTCAGAGCTATCAGCCCAAAGAAAAAAAAGCGCCGCACCAACACCGGGTGGGCTCGAACCGCCAACCTTTCCGTTAACAGCCGATAGCGCTAGCCAATTGCGCCACGGAGACAGTCCTGCTCCACTCTCACCACCATCAGAACATATCTTCAAAGCTATCAGCCCACAGAAAAAAAAGCGCCGCACCACCACCGGGTGGGCTCAAACCTCCAACTTTTCGGTTAACAGCCGATCGCGCTAGCCAATTTCGCCACGGAGACAGTCCTGCTCCACTCTCACCACCATCGGAACAAATTCTTCAGAGCTATCAGCCCAAAGAAAAAAAAGCGCCGCACCACCACCGGGTGGGCTCGAACCGCCAACCTTTCCGTTAACAGCCGATAGCGCTAGCCAATTGCGCCACGGAGACAGTCCTGCTCCACTCTCACCACCATCAGAACATATCTTCAAAGCTATCAGCCCACAGAAAAAAAAGCGCCGCACCACCACCGGGTGGGCTCGAACCTCCAACCTTTCGGTTAACAGCCGATCGCGCTAGCCTATTGCGCCACGGAGACAGTAGTGCTCCACTCTCACCACCGTCAGAACATATCTTCAAAGCTATCAGCGCAAAGAAAAAAGCAACACACCTGTCCCGGGAGGGCTCGAAACTCCAACCTTTCGGTTAACAGCCGATCGCGCTAGCCAATTGCGCCACCGAGACAGTCCTGCTCCACTCTCACCACCATCAGAACATAACTTCAAAGTAATCAGCCCAAAGAAAAAAAAGCGCCGCACCACCAACGGGTTGGCTCCAAACTCCAACCTTTCGGTCAACAGCCGATCGCGCTAGCCAATTGCGCCACAGAGACAGTTCTGCTCCACTCTCACCACCATCTGAACATATCTTCAAAGCTATCAGCCCAAAGAAAAAAAAAGCGCCACACCACCACCGTGTGGGCTCGAACCTCCAAGCTTTCGGTTAACAGCCGATGGCGCTAGCCAACTGCGCCACTGAGACAGTCGTGCTCCACTCTCACCACCATCAGAACATTTCTTCAGAGCTATTACCCCGAAGAAAAAATGCGCCGCACCACCACCGGGTGGGCTCGAACCTCCAACCTTTCGGTTAACAGCCGATCGCGCAAGCCAATTGCGCCACGGAGACAGCCGTGCTCCACTCTCAGCACCGTCAGAACATATCTTCAAAGCTATCAGCCCAAAGAAAAAAAAGCGCCGCACCACCACCGGGTGAGCTCGAAATTCCAACCTTTCGGTTAACGATCGCGCTAGCCTATTGCGCCACCGAGACAGTCGTGCTCCACTCTCACCACCGTCAGAACATATCTTCAAAGCTATCAGTGCAAAGAAAAAAGGAACACACAACTCCCGGGAGGGCTCGAAACCCCAACCTTTCGGTTAACAGCCGATCGCGCTAGCCAATTGCGCCACGGAGACAGTCCTGGTCCACTCTCACCACCAGTAGAACATATTGTCAAAGCTATCAGCCCAAAGAAAAAAGCGCCGCACCACCACCGGGTGGGCTCGAACCTCCAACTTTTCGGTTAACAGCCGATCGCGCTAGCCAATTGCGCCACGGAGACAGTCGTGCTCCACTCTCACCACCGTCAGAACATATCTTCAAAGCTATCAGCACAAAGAAAAAAGCAACACACCCCTCCTGGGAGGGCTCAAACCTCCAACTTTTCGGTTAACAGCCGATCGCGCTAGCCAATTGCGCCACGGAGACAGTCCTGCTCCACTCTCACCACCATCGGAACAAATTCTTCAGAGCTATCAGCCCAAAGAAAAAAAAGCGCCGCACCACCACCGGGTGGGCTCGAACCGCCAACCTTTCCGTTAACAGCCGATAGCGCTAGCCAATTGCGCCACGGAGACAGTCCTGCTCCACTCTCACCACCATCAGAACATATCTTCAAAGCTATCAGCCCCACAGAAAAAAAGCGCCGCACCACCACCGGGTGGGCTCGAACCTCCAACCTTTCGGTTAACAGCCGATCGCGCTAGCCTATTGCGCCACGGAGACAGTAGTGCTCCACTCTCACCACCGTCAGAACATATCTTCAAAGCTATCAGCGCAAAGAAAAAAGCAACACACCTGTCCCGGGAGGGCTCGAAACTCCAACCTTTCGGTTAACAGCCGATCGCGCTAGCCAATTGCGCCACCGAGACAGTCCTGCTCCACTCTCACCACCATCAGAACATAAGTTCAAAGTAATCAGCCCAAAGAAAAAAAAAGCGCCGCACCATCAACGGGTTGGCTCCAAACTCCAACCTTTCGGTCAACAGCCGATCGCACTAGCCAATTGCGCCACGGAGACAGTTCTGCTCCACTCTCACCACCATCTGAACATATCTTCAAAGCTATCAGCCCAAAGAAAAAAAAGCGCCGCACCACCACCGTGTGGGCTCGAACCTCCAAGCTTTCGGTTAACAGCCGATTGCGCTAGCCAACTGCGCCACTGAGACAGTCGTGCTCCACTCTCACCACCATCAGAACATTTCTTCAGAGCTATTACCCCTGTAGTGGAGCATACGCACTAACGTGTATGCGCCTTCCAAAGAGAAGGAAAAACCCCGTGCTCTGATTGCACGAGAACCTGGGCCGCCTTTTGCCAGACTTGTCGTACGGCCATGTTTCGTTGCGTCATCGTTGCGACTTGTCCGGTTCAATAAACGTCATCACATTTGGTGGAGGCTGCTGAGATCCCCAAGCCGACCTGGAGCTCCGCTCTCGCAAGTTGCCCGAGAGACCACTGCAAAACATGACTGACGCAGTCGCCAACCAGCCCATCCCAGCCCAGCCAGCACCACCGGCTGTCCCGTCTACCTGCCCCGGCGCTACTCGCCAACGGGACCCACCAATCTTCAGCGGCAGTGGCGAGCAAGACGTCGAGGACTGGCTCTCCTTTTACGAACGCGTAAGCGCCAGTAACAAGTGGGACTCTAAGCTCGCCTACGTTATATTTTACTTGGCAGACGTAGCTAAACTTTGGTTTACGAACCGCGAAACCGCCATCGCCAACTGGTCTTCCTTTAAGACACTCGTCACTGAAGCGTTCGGCCGACCAGAGGTCCGCAAGCTCCGCGCTGACCAGCGCCTGCGCCACCGAGCCCAGCAGCCTGGCGAGACGTTTACTAGTTACATAGAGGACGTGCTCGACCTCTGCAAGCGTGTGAATCCATCTATGCCCGAAGAAGAAAAAATTCGGCAGATTCTCAAGGGCATCGAGGATGGCGCATTCCAGATGTTGCTAGCGAAAAGCCCGAACACGGTGGCAATCCTCGTAAGCCTCTGCCAGAGCTTTGATGAATTGCGCCGTCAGCGTTCCATCGCCCGACAGAGTGTCCTACCGCCGGATTCGATCTCGGCCGTCACACTCACAAATGCCAACGTTTGCAAAGAAAGTCTGTCCAACCAGATCAAAGACTTCATCAGGGAGGAAGTCGCCCGACAGCTCTCCCTGCTGCCGCATAGCGACGCGCCCACCGCAAGCCTGCCTACGACACTGCAGCAGGCCATACGCACGGAAATTTGTGATGTCCTCCCTACAGTGCAGGCCCCTTACCCGTGCACTTCAGTAGCACCTAATCTCTCAGCTGTCGGCTACGCACCACCTGCACCACCTTCACCTCTCAGCTACGCAGCTGTGGTCGCGCGGCCCCCACCGCAACCAGTCGCCTTATCAGCTCCACCTCCTCCGGCCTCGCCTCCAGTTTACAGGCCCTCACCTCGCTTTTTCCATCGATCTAATGAGTGGCGCACTCAAGACAATCGTCCTATCTGCTTCGCCTGTGGCATCGCTGGCCACATTGCACGCTTCTGCTGCCGTCGCCCCACACCTGCAAACGCATACTTCGGAACTCCTACCTACGCGCCGCAGCAGGCCACTGCATCTACATATGAACAGAGGCACTCAGACTCTGATCGCCGCCCATCGACTGCTCGTTTCCCATCCCCTCGTCGCCGGTCGCCATCGCCTATGCGTCGTCGACCACCTCCTGAGGAGGGAAAGTAATCAGTGCAGTTCCGGAGGCAAGAACTGCAACTTGTGCGCAATTCCCAAGGCCTCCGTTTTCGCCGAAAATGTTGTTGATGTCGATGTTGAGGGAGTCGCCACATTAGCGTTAATTGATACCGGGGCCGCCGTTTCTGTGATGGACGTCAAATTTTGTCGGAAACTGAAGAAAGTGACCACATCTCTCTGTGGCATGGTGCTGTCCACGGCTAGCGCGCAACGCATTCATCCCTCGGCTCTGTGTACGGCGCGCGTCGTCATCCAAGATGTTTTGTACGTCGTACAGTTTTTTGTTCTGCCATCTTGCTCTCATGACCTTATCCTCGGTTGGGATTTCTTATCAGGCCATGAAGCTATCATCGATTGTTCCCGTGCCGAAGTGTCCCTTGTACCAACATATGAATTTCCACCACCAGACCGGTCTCCTCGGCTCTGCAAACTCATCGCTGACGACGACATCACTTGCCCCCGGAAGCTTCGGTCCCTGTAAGCCTTTCATGTGTGGCGCAACCAGACGCCACGGTGGTGTTTACGCCATCTCCTGTTTTTACTGAACGCAAGGGCATCGTTCTCCCATTTGCCGTTCTTACAATTGCATCTGGTTTAACCGTAATGCTGGTTACCAACCACTGCAACTACCCCATCAGCTTACTTCGTTGTGAAACGTTGGGATATGTGCAACCTGTCGACCATATCAATGATATTATTCTTCCCGACGAAACGCCATGTCACATTGCCGCAATAACTCATGCGTCTGAGCCATCAAGTTTGTCAGCCCTCGACAATGCTACTGACGCAGACCTTCCCCTCTCGCATCGCCGCCAACTTGTTGCTCTCCTTAACAAGTTTCGCTCTTCTTTCGACTTTCAAGAACCTGCTTTGGGCCGCACCACGACTATCACTCATACTATTGACACCGGCTCACATTTGCCTCTGCGACAGCGTCCTTACCGCGTTTCCGCCGAAGAGCGCCGCGTCATTACGGAGCAAGTAGACGACATGCTTAAACGTGGAGTGATACAGCCTTCTCAAAGCGCTTGGTCATCACCTGTCGTTCTGGTCAAGAAAAAAGATGGCACCGTTCGATTTTGCGTGGACTATCGCCGCTTAAACAAGATTACGAAGAAAGATGTCTACCCGCTACCACGAATAGACGATGCTCTTGACTGTTTACAAGGCGCCGAGTACTTTACAACCTTGGATCTGCGTTCTGGGTATTGGCAGGTGCCAATGGCTGAATGTGATCGCCCTAAAACAGCCTTTGTAACGCCAGATGGTCTATATGAGTTCAAAGTGATGCCATTTGGGCTCTGCAACGCACCTGCCACATTTGCGCGCATGATCGATACCATCTTGCGTGCCCATAAGTGGAAAACTTGCTTGTGTTACCTGGACGACATCGTAGACTTTTCGTCTGATTTCCCGACACATCTTGTTCGCCTCCACGAGATTCTGACGTGTCTAACTTCTGCGGGCCTACAACTTAACTCCAAAAAGTGCCACTTCGCAGCACGAAAACTAACCATCTTGGGACATGTCATCACAAGAGACGGTGTTCTTCCGGATCCCGATAAGCTTCGGGCTGTCGCTGACTTCCCGTTGCCCACATCACTGAAAGCTCTAAGAAGTTTCGTCGGTCTCTGCTCGTACTTTCGTCGCTTTGTCCCCAACTTCGCGTCCATCATCGCACCTCTAACAAGTCTGCTCTCCTACAGCAAAGGTATATCTGCATGGTCACCTGCATGTGACGACGCATTTCGCCAGCTGCGCCGCCTGCTGACCTCACCACCCATTCTTCGTCACTACGACCCCGCTGCTGCCACAGAAATTCACACCGATGCAAGTGGCATCGGTCTTGGTGCAGTTTTGGCACAACGGAAAGGCACCCAAGCCGAATACGTAGTCTCCTATGCAAGTCGCGCTCTCAAGAAGGCTGAATTGAATTACTCCGTGACAGAGAAGGAGTGTTTGGCCATAATCTGGGCCTTGACGAAGTTTCGCCCGTACCTTTACGGCCGCCCTTTCGACGTGGTCACAGACCACCACGCTCTATGTTGGCTGTCCACATTGAAAGACCCGTCCGGACGCCTGGGACGTTGGGCACTTCGATTGCAAGAATACGACATCCGTGTAGTATATCGTTCCGGTCGCAAGCATGCAGATGCCGATGCACTTTCGCGATCGCCTTTGACCCCAGATGTGGCTTCTCTGTCACCACTTTTTACCACGTTGTCACCAATAGACATCACTGACATGCTTTCGGAGCAGCGTAAAGATCCATACCTTGCATTGTTACTCGACTACCTTACCGATCCGTCTGCTGTCCCTTCCACGAGAGCGTTACGCCGACAAGCAGCCCACTTTTCCCTGCGAGACAGCATTCTGTACCGCCGCAACTACATGCCCGGTGGTCGGAAGTGGCTCCTTGCTGTCCCAACTCATATGCGCTCTGACATCTGCATGAATTTCCATGCAGACCCTCAAAGTGCTCACGCAGGTGTCCTGAAAACCTACGAAAGGCTGCGCCAACGATATTACTGGCGAGGAATGTATCGCTTTGTGCAGAAATACGTTCAGTGTTGCACCACTTGCCAACAGAACAAGACACCTCCGCGGCACCTTACTGGCATGTTACAGCCGCTCCCATGCCCAGCTCGCCCATTCGGCCGCGTGGGTATCGATCTCTATGGCCCCCTCCCATATAGTCGCTCTGGAAACCGGTGGATTATTGTCGGCGTCGATCATCTGACACGCTACGCTGAGACTGCAGCACTACCAGCAGCGACCGCCCAAGAAGTTGCACTCTTCATTCTCCGCAGCTTCATTCTCCGCCATGGGGCTCCACGGGAATTACTCAGTGATAGGGGTCGAGTGTTCCTGTCGGAGGTCATCCAAGCTATTCTCGCTGAATGCAACATCATCCACCAGAAATCTACCGCATACCATCCACAGACGAATGGTCTCACTGAACGGTTCAACCGCACACTTGGCGACATGCTGAGGATGTACACCTCCTCCGACCACACTAACTGGGACTCTGTTTTGCCTTTTGTTACCTTCGCTTACAACACCGCGACGCAAGCGACTACCGGTTTTTCCCCGTTCTTTCTGTTGTACGGCCGCGAACCATCCCACCAACTCGACACCATACTCCCGTACCGCCCTGATGTATCGGAGTGCTCCCCGCTTTCGGAAGTCACCAGATACGCTGAAGACTGCCGTCAGTTGGCTCGGTCTATGACAAGTGAGGCTCAAGGTCTACAAAAAACCCGGCATGATGATGCTCATCACATAGCGCCTACGTTTCGTACTGGCTCCCTCGTGTGGCTTTGGGTGCCCCCGCACATTCCTGGCCTCTCTTCTAAACTTCTGGCCCGGTACCATGGTCCATACCGTGTCATTGACGCAACCTCACCAGTGAATTACATCGTCGAGCCCCTAACACAATCGCCAGATTTGCGCCGTCGAGAACGCGAGACCGTACACGTCGACCGTCTCAAGCCCTACTACGACCCCCTCATTGTGCCTACTCCCTGAGTCGCCAGGAAGGCTACTCTTCAACCCGGGGGGTATTGTAGTGGAGCATACGCACTAACGTGTATGCGCCTTCCAAAGAGAAGGAAAAACCCCGTGCTCTGATTGCAGGAGAACCTGGGCTGCCTTTTGCCAGACTTGTCGTACGGCCATTTTTCGTTGCGTCATCGTTGCGACTTCTCCGGTTCAATAAACGTCATCACACCCCGAAGAAAAAAAAAGCGCCGTCCCACCACTGGGTGGGCTCGAACCTCCAACCTTTCGGTTAACAGCCGATCGCGCAAGCCAATTGCGCCACGGAGACAGTCGTGCTCCACTCTCACCACCGTCAGAACATATCTTCAAAGCTATCAGCCCAAAGAAAAAAAAGCGCCGCACCACCACCGGGTGGGCTCGAAATTCCAACCTTTCGGTTAACGATCGCGCTAGCCTATTGCGCCACCGAGACAGTCGTGCTCCACTCTCACCACCAGTACAACATATCTTCAAAGCTATCAGCGCAAAGAAAAAAGGAACACACAACTCCCGGGAGGGCTCGAAACCCCAACCTTTCGGTTAACAGCCGATCGCGCTAGCCAATTGCGCCACGGAGACAGTCCTGGTCCACTCTCACCACCAGTAGAACATATCGTCAAAGCTATCAGCCCAAAGAAAAAAGCGCCACACCACCACCGGGTGGGCTCGAACCTCCAACGTTTCGGTTAACAGCCGATCGCGCTAGCCGATTGCGGCACGGAGACAGTCGTGCTCCACTCTCACCACCGTCAGAACACATCTTCAAAGCTATCAGCGCAAAGAAAAAAGCAACACACCCCTCCCGGGAGGGCTCGAACCTCCAACGTTTCGGTTAACAGCCGATCGCGCTAGCCAATTGCGCCACGGAGACAGTCCTGCTCCACTCTCACCACCGTCAGAACGTTTCTTCAGAGCTATCAGTCCAAAGAAAAAAAGCGCCGCACCACCACCGGGTGGGCTCGAAACTCCTATCTTTCGGTTAACAGCCGAGCGCGCTAGCCAAGTGCGCCACGGAGACAGTCGTGCTCCACTCTCACCACAGTCAGAAATATCTTAAAGCTATCAGCGCAAAGAAAAAAAAGCGCCGCACCACCACCGGGTGGGCTCGAACGTCCTAACTTTTTGGTTTAGAGCCGATCGCGCTAGCCAATTGCGCCACGGAGACAGTCGTGCTCCACTCTCATCACCATCAGAACATATCTTCAAAGCTATCAGCGCAAAGAAAAAAAAGCGCCGCACCACCACCGGGTGGGCTCGAACCTCCAACCTTTCGGTTAACAGCCGATCGCGCTAGCGAATTGCGCCACGGAGACAGTCGTGCTCCACTCTCACCACCATCAGAACATATCTTCAAAGCTATCAGCGCAAAGAAAAAAAAGCGCCGCACCACCACCGGGTGAGCTCGAACCTCCGACCTTTCGCCTAACAGCTGATCGTGCTAGCCAATTGCGCCACGGGGACAGTCCTGCTCCACTCTCACCACCATCAGAACATATCTTCAAAGCTATCAGCCCACAGAAAAAAAAGCGCCGAACCACCAGGTGGGCTCGAACCTCCAACCTTTCGGTTAACAGCCGATCGCGCTAGCCAATTGCGCCACGCAGACAGTCGTGCTCCACTCTCACCACCGTCAGAACATATCTTCAAAGCTATCAGCGCAAAGAAAAAAGCAACACACCACTCTCGGGAGGGCTCGAAACTCCAAGCTTTCGGTTAACAGCCGATCGCGCTAGCCAATTGTGCCACGGAGACAGTCCTGCTCCACTCTCACCACCAGTACAACATATCGTCAAAGCTATCAGCCCAACGAAAAAAAGCACCGCACCACCACCGGGTGGGCTCGAACCTCCAACCTATCGGTTAACAGCCGATCGCTTGGCAGCAGCGGTGGCAGAACCGGCAGATCTACTGATTTTCGTCTGTTTGCGCAGATTTTTTCGTCGACCACTGCCTTCCTGTCGGTGGCCTGTGTGGAAACCATCTCCCTGCTATCAAGTTTCATCGCATCGTGTGCCATTTTCACGCCGCGATTTCTTCGGATCAACTGATATCTCCAACTGAAGCTACCGACGATCTTACCGCTGGGGGCCACCACCATCACCGAGCTTCACTATAAAAGTCACCGACCCTGAGGACAGCGGCTCTTTGGCAGCAGCGGTGGCAGAACCGGCAGATCTACTGATTTTCGTCTGTTTGCGCAGGTTAGTTCACGCCCGGTTTAAATTTGCTTTGTTGTTCTTAGCGAGTTTTCTGTGCTGCCGCTGCTGCCAAGTGAATTGTATTTGTTCTGTGTGCTACATTTCCTGGTACTATGTCGACACTAAATGCATGCCCTACATGTAACGATGCCATTAAATCCGATGAATTGTCGGTGGCATGTGGCGAGTGTAGCCACTGTTTTCACATTGGAACATGTGCAGGCATATCAGAAAAACAGTATAAAAAGCAGTCTGAATCGGCTAGGCAAAAGTGGGTTTGCTCTACGTGCAAAGATAGTGGAAAAAGTGTCGAGATCACTGAAGGGAGGCCGGAAGCTGAAGTTGACATCAGATCTATTCTCAGTGGCATAAGTCAGAAGTTAGACGAGTTGTTGCCGCTCAGGGAAACAGTGCCAAACATCGAGCGGTCGATACAGCTCATGTCGGACAAGTACGATGAGATGTTGACAAGGCTTGCCGCACAAGAAAAAGATACGAAAGAAATACGGAAAAGACTTGAACGCCTTGAACAGGACACCTGCGCTAGTGATGATGCTTCAAAAAAACTTGAGGCCGATTTAAATGAGCTCGAGTGGAGAAGCCGCAAGTTTAACTTGGAAATACATGGTGTAAGCGTCTCTGAAGGTGAAAATTTGCTTGCAAAGGTAAATTCTGTTGCCAGCATGATTGACGTTTGTGCACTGGACGCAGCAGACGTCGCTGCCATTCACCGCCTCCCATGCAAATTTGGCAAAACACCAGGTATAATCGTTCGGTATGTCAGACAATCTGTTAGAGACGAATGGCTGCATAACCGGTCAAAACTGAGAGAAAAGAAATCAAGCCTGTTCATTCAAGAGAACTTGACCAGCCAAAGTCGGCAACTGCTTCGAGAGGCTAAGGAATGGGCAAGGGAAAATCGGTACAAATACGCCTGGCACAAGAACGGGAAAATCCTGCTGCGCAAATCTGACGGCGATTCCGTGTTAGTAGTGCGTCACAGGACCGACTTTCCCGTCTAAGCCTGCTAGTTGCTGACTGTATCTAGATTATTTCATTCCTCAAAATGGCTAGTCAAAGTCCCTTTCTTCCACACGAGCTAGACGCTTTTGTGACAAGTCAACACGCACATTCCTTGAAGTGCCTTCATCTAAACGTTCGTTCACTCTATAACAAGGAAGAAGATATAAATGACTTCATGAATGGTTTTCATTTTCTGTTTGATGCAGTAATGCTTAGTGAAACTTGGTGCAGGGATGATCGTGATTTGTTCAAATTTCCGTCTTATCAATCGTATTGTGTAAACAGAACTAATCGCCGAGGCGGTGGCGTTATGCTGTTGCTAAGAGAGCACGTAAACTGCGAGCTGCTTTCCAACTTTTGTATCTGTTGTGATGATTTTGAAATAATAACAGCTCGTGTGAATGACTGTATGTTTTCCGTTTGCTATAGACCACCAAGTGGAAATCTTCCTAGTTTCTTTTGTTTCTATGAACAGCTGTTATCATTTGTTTCAGAAACTGGCGATTATTTGGTGTCTGCTGGTGATTTTAATATCGAACTGTTGACCATTTCTGCACCACAAAAGGCCATGTTAACCATGCTGACTTCTAACGGATGCGAAAATTTAATCTATGTACCGACAAGGGTAACTACTGAAAGCGAAACACTGTTAGATTTATTTATTACTAATATCGATTCTACAAAAGCCAACAGTGGTGTAATAACGTGGGACCTTAGTGACCACCTCCCAATATTTGCTCTACTAAGAAAGCAAAATTTCACGATAAATGAAAAGCATCAGTACATTTCTTTTCAAAATATTACACAAACAGGTTTGGATAATTTTAGAGCTGAATTGCTACTTAGCGATATTCCGCAAATTCTGAAAATAGACGACGTTGACATTGCATACAGTAAACTTATTGATGAAATTTCTCGTGTGTATAAGCGTCACTTCCCACAAAAAAAGTTTAAATTGGGTAAAAAAATAAGAAAACCATGGATAACCCCTGAATTGTTACAAAAAATTAAGTGTAAAAATGCGCTTTATCACAAGTTCATTAAAGTAAGGAACCAAGCATATTGAAAGAATACAAGTCGCTTAGAAACAAACTAAACAAAGAACTAAGGTCACACAGGAAATGCTATTTTCAAGCTGAGTTTGATAGGTGCTCGAAAAAAACCCGATATGTTATGGAAAAAGCTTAATACTGTCTTAAATCGCCGTAAATCGTCTCCACGTGAGAAAAGCTATTTCTTGGTGGCCACGAAATATGGGGCGATGATTTGGCGAATACATTTAATGATTATTTTGTGAGCAATTCTAATTCTTGTGCATCTGCTGATATTACAAAATTTATGCCTGATAGCAATCCATCTTCCTTTTTCCTTCGCCCATTTGCAGAGTCTGAAGTACTGTCAGTTTTTCTTTCGCTTAAAAATAGCTGAAGTTGTGACGTTGAGGGCGTGCAGGTTCGTCCAATCAAGTATGTGCTTGATTTAATTTGTCCATATCTTACCTACATCTTTAATCTGTCTTTGGCGAGCGCTATCTTTCCCAGGAGGATGCAGATCGCAAGAGTTTCTGTGCTTTTTAAGAAAGGTGACATAAACGATATCAAAAATTATAGACCTATTTCGATATTACCAGTATTATCCAAAGGGCTGGAGAAACTTATACACGTGCAAATGTCTAATTTTTTCGATAAGCACAATCTTATATCTACAGCCCAATTTGGATTTAGAAAACACCTTTCTACTGAGTTAGCCTTGCTACAACAAAAAGAATTCATTTTAACACAATTTGAAAGCAAGAATCTTGTGCTCGGCCTTTACATTGATTTCAGTAAAGCATTTGATTGTATCCATCATTCCATACTACTTAAAAAACTTGAAACCTATGGTATTCGCGGGCACTGCTTAAACCTCGTGAAGTCGTATCTAGATCATCGCCATCAGTACGTTCAGATTGAGCATTACCGTTCAGACTTAAAACACATCAGCAGAGGCGTTCCTCAAGGTAGTATTCTCGGCCCATTTCTTTTATAGTTTACATCAATGACCTAGTAAATATCTACAGTGATGCGAAATACGTTATGTACGCTGACGATGCTAGCCTATTTTTTTCGTCACCTGAACTTGGTAGCCTTCAGAATAACACCAACACTGCTCTAAGGGCGCTCCAAGAATGGTCAGCAGCAAACTTTTTGCAAATTAATACTAAAAAGACAAAAGCTGTGATTTTCAGACCAAAATCTAAGCAGATAACCTGCGATCACATCACCCTTCTTTACACAAATGAAGCAATAGAAATAGTGAGTAGTGTGAAAATACTGGGAGTTACCTTCACACAAAATATGCTTTGGGATTTACACATCGAATCAGTTTTAGGCAAGCTATCTCGTGTGGTTGGTATGATGGCGCGTCACAGATTGATATTACCTTTTAAAATAAAGCTTCTTGTTTACAATGCGCTCTTTTTTTCTTCCTTGTATTATTGTTTTTTGGTATGGGGTACGACGACATATACAAATCTTGAAAGACTTCATGTACTGCAGAAAAAATTTCTACGTGCGCTTTTCAATGTACCCTACAATTCCCATACTTCAGATTTATTCTTGAAGGGAAATGTCATCCGCGTGTTTACCCTATACAATTACAAGTTAAGTATAGCGTTCAAACGAGAGATAAAAGAAAACCTAAAGTTTTTCCACGAGTTATCTCATCTTGCCAAAAACACCCATTCATACGGCACTCGTTACATAGAACAGTGGAAGGTGGTCACTGCGCGGACAAGCTATTCTATGCAGAAGCTATCATACACGCTGCCAACCCTTTTAAATTCATTTCATAAATTACACATTGAATTGAAAATAACTTCTGCACGAACACTGCGCGAGCATTTCATCAATTCATGCTAACATAGTAAATAGTGTAAAATATTGCTTTTTTTTCATTCTTCCTTACTGATGTGTTTTTTTAGACATATCTGTATTCCGAATATGTGTTTCTTGTGATTTTTTTTTCTCTTTATGTGAATGTTTGCCATCGCTGCCTGCACTGTAGGGGTGGCTGCGGGCCTCTGTCAAGTTGCTTGTGCCTTCAGGCAACTTTTACCCGCAGTCTCCTCCATCGCTGATGGAAATAAAAATTATTATTATTATTATTATTATCGAGCTAGCCAATTGCGCCACCGAGACAGTCCGTGCTCCACTCTCACCACCATCAGAACATATCTTCAAAGCTATTACAGCGCAAAGAAAAAAAGCAGCCGCACCACCCCGGGTGAGGCTCGAAACTCGAACCTTTCGTTAACAGCCGATCGCGCTAGCCCATTGCGCCACGAGGCAGTCTTGCTCCACTCTCACCATCATCAGAACTTATCTTCAAAGCTATGAGCGCAAAGAAAAAGAAGCGCTGCACCACCACCACCACCAGGTGGGCTCGAACCTCCAACCTTTCGGTTAACAGCCGATCGCGCTAGCAAATTGCGCCACGAAGACAGTCCTGCTCCACTCTCACCACCATCAGAACATATCTTCAAAGCTATTACCGCAAAGAAAAAAGCAACACACCACTCCCGGGAGGGCTCAAAACTCCAACCTTTCGGGTTAACAGCCGATCGCGCTAGCCCATTGCGCCACGGAGACAGCCTGCTCTACTCTCACCACCATCATAACATATCTACAAAGCTATCAGCCCAAAGAAAAAAAAGCGCCATACCACCACCGGGTGGGCTCGAACCTCCGACCTTTCGGTTAACAGCCGATCACGCTAGCCAATTGCGCCACGGAGACAGTCCTGCTCCACTCTCACCACCATCAGAACATATCTTCAAAGCTATCAGCCCAAAGAAAAAAAAGCGCCGCACCACCACCGGGTGGGCTTCGAACCTCCAACTTTTCGGTTAACAGCCGATCACGCTAGCCAATTGCGCCACGGAGACAGTCCTGCTCCACTCTCACCACCATCAGAACATATCTTCAAAGCTATCAGCCCAAAGAAAAAAAAGCGCCGCACCACCACCGGGTGGGCTCGAAACTCCAACTTTTCGGTTAACAGCCGATCACGCTAGCCAATTGCGCCACGGAGACAGTCCTGCTCCACTCTCACCACCATCATAACATATCTTCAAAGCTATCAGCCCAAAGAAAAAAAGCGCCGCACCACCACCGGGTGGGCTCGAACCTCCAACCTTTCGGTTAACAGCCGATCGCGCTAGCCAATTGCGCCACGGAGACAGTCCTGCTCCACTCTCACCACCATCAGAACATATCTTCAAAGCTATCAGCCCAAAGAAAAAAAAGCGAAACATCACACCCGGGAGGGCTCGAACCTCAAACTTTTCGGTTAACAGCCTATCGCGCTGGCTAATTGCGCCACGGAGACAGTCCTGCGCCACTCTCACCACAATTAGAACATATCTTCAAAGCTATCAGCCCAAAGAAAAAAAAGCGCCGCACCACCACCGGGTGGGCTCGAACCTCCAACCTTTCGGTTAACAGCAGATCGCGTTAGCCAATTGCGCCACGGAGACAATCGTGCTCCACTCTCACCACCATCACAACATATCTTCAAAGCTATCAGCGCAAAGAAAAAAGCAACACACCCCACCCGGGAGTGCTCGAACCTCCAACTTTTCGGTTAACAGCCGATCGCGCTAGCCAATTGCGCCACGGGGACAGTCCTGCTCCACTCTCACCACCGTTAGACCATTTCTTCAGAGCTATCACCCCAAAGAAAAAAAAAGCGCCGCACCACCACCGGGTGGGCTCGAACCTCCAACCTTTCGGTTAACAGCCGATCGCGCTAGCCAATTGCCCCACGGAGACAGTCGTGCTCTACTCTCACCACCGTCAGAACATTTCTTCAGAGCTATCAGCCCAAAGAAAAAAAAGCGCCGCACCACCACTCGGGTGGGCTCGAACCTCCAACCTTTCGGTTAACAGCCGATCGCGCTAGCCAATTGCGCCACGAAGAAAGTCCTGCTCCACTTTCACCACCATCAGAACATATCTTCAAAGCTATTACCGCAAAAAAGCAACACACCACTCCCGGGAGGGCTCAAAACTTTAACCTTTCGGTTAACAGCCGATCGCGCTAGCCCATTGCGCCACGGAGGCAGTCTTGCTCCACTCTCACCATCATCAGAACATATCTTCAAAGCTATGAGCGCAAAGAAAAAGAAGCGCTGCACTACCACCGGGTGGGCTTGAACCTTCAACCTTTCGGTTAACGGCCGATCGCGCTAGCCAATTGCGCCACGGAGGCAGTCTTGCTCCACTCTCACCATCATCAGAACTTATCTTCAAAGCTATGAGCGCAAAGAAAAAGAAGCGCTGCACCACCACCACCAGGTGGGCTCGAACCTCCAACCTTTCGGTTAACAGCCGATCGCGCTCGCAAATTGCGCCACGAAGACAGTCCTGCTCCACTCTCACCACCATCAGAACATATCTTCAAAGCTATTACCGCAAAGAAAAAAGCAACACACCACTCCCGGGAGGGCTCAAAACTCCAACCTTTCGGTTAACAGCCGATCGCGCTAGCCCATTGCGCCACGGAGACAGCCCTGCTCTACTCTCACCACCATCAGAACATATCTACAAAGCTATCAGCCCAAAGAAAAAAAAGCGCCATACCACCATTGGGTGGGCTCGAACCTCCGACCTTTTGGTTAACAGCCGATCGCGCTAGCCGATTGCGCCACGAAGACAGTCCTGCTCCACTCTCACCACCATCAGAACATATCTTCAAAGCTATCAGCCCAAAGAAAAAAAAACGCCGCACCACTACCGGGTGGGCTCGAACAACCAACTTTTCGGTTAACAGCCGATCACGCTAGCCAATTGCGCCACGGAGACAGTCCTGCTCCACTCTCACCACCATCAGAACATATCTTGAAAGCTATCAGCCCAAAGAAAAAAAAGTGCCGCACCACCACCGGGTAGGCTTGAACTACCAACTTTTCGGTTAACAGCCAATCACGCTAGCCAATTGCGCCACGGAGACAGTCCTGCTCCACTCTCACCACCATCAGAAAATATCTTCAAAGCTATCAGCCCAAAGAAAAAAAAGCGCCGCACCACCAACGCGTGGGCTCGAACCTCCAACATTCCGGTTAACAGCTGATCACGCTAGCCAATTGCGCCACAGAGACAGTCCTGCTCCACTCTCACCACCATCAGAACATATCTTAAAGCTATCAGCCCACAGAAAAAAAGCGCCACACCACCACCGGGAGAGCTCGAACCTCCAACTTTTCGGTTAACAGCCGATCGCGCTAGCCAATTGCGCCACGGAGACAGTCCTGCTCCACTCTCACCACCATCAGAACATATCTTCAAAGCTATCAGCCCAAAGAAAAAAAAGCGCCGCACCACCACCGGTTGGGCTCGAACCTCCAACCTTTCGGTTAACAGCCGATCGCGCTAGCCAATTGCGCCACGAGCAATTCTAATTTTTGTGAGCAATTCTAATTCTTGTGCATCTGCTGATATTACAAAATTTATGCCTGATAGCAATCCATCTTCCTTTTTCCTTCGCCCATTTACAGAGTCTGAAGTACTGTCAGTTTTTCTTTCGCTTAAAATAGCTCAAGTTGTGACGTTGAGGGCATGCAGGTTCGTCCAATCAAGTATGTGCTTGATTTAATTTGTCCATATCTTACCTACATCTTTAATCTGTCTTTGGCGAGCGCTATCTTTCCCAGGAGGATGCAGATCGCAAGAGTTTCTGTGCTTTTTAAGAAAGGTGACATAAACGATATCAAAAATTATAGACCTATTTCGATATTACCAGTATTATCCAAAGGGCTGGAGAAACTTATACACGTGCAAATGTCTAATTTTTTCGATAAGCACAATCTTATATCTACAGCCCAATTTGGATTTAGAAAACACCTTTCTACTGAGTTAGCCTTGCTACAACAAAAAGAATTCATTTTAACACAATTTGAAAGCAAGAATCTTGTGCTCGGCCTTTACATTGATTTCAGTAAAGCATTTGATTGTATCCATCATTCCATACTACTTAAAAAACTTGAAACCTATGGTATTCGCGGGCACTGCTTAAACCTCGTGAAGTCGTATCTAGATCATCGCCATCAGTACGTCCAGATTGAGCATTACCGTTCAGACTTAAAACACATCAGCAGAGGCGTTCCTCAAGGTAGTATTCTCGGCCCATTTCTTTTTATAGTTTACATCAATGACCTAGTAAATATCTACAGTGATGCGAAATACGTTATGTACGCTGACGATGCTAGCCTATTTTTTTCGTCACCTGAACTTGGTAGCCTTCAGAATAACACCAACACTGCTCTAAGGGCGCTCCAAGAATGGTCAGCAGCAAACTTTTTGCAAATTAATACTAAAAAGACAAAAGCTGTGATTTTCAGACCAAAATCTAAGCAGATAACCTGCGATCACATCACCCTTCTTTACACAAATGAAGCAATAGAAATAGTGAGTAGTGTGAAAATACTGGGAGTTACCTTCACACAAAATATGCTTTGGGATTTACACATCGAATCAGTTTTAGGCAAGCTATCTCGTGTGGTTGGTATGATGGCGCGTCACAGATTGATATTACCTTTTAAAATAAAGCTTCTTGTTTACAATGCGCTCTTTTTTTCTTCCTTGTATTATTGTTTTTTGGTATGGGGTACGACGACATATACAAATCTTGAAAGACTTCATGTACTGGAGAAAAAATTTCTACGTGCGCTTTTCATTGTACCCTACAATTAACATACTTCAGATTTATTCTTCAAGGGAAATGTCATCCGCGTGTTTACCCTATACAATTACAAGTTAAGTATAGCGTTCAAACGAGAGATAAAAGAAAACCTAAAGTTTTTCCACGAGTTATCTCATCTTGCCAAAAACACCCATTCATACGGCACTCGTTACATAGAACAGTGGAAGGTGGTCACTGCGCGGACAAGCTATTCTATGCAGAAGCTATCATACACGCTGCCAACCCTTTTAAATTCATTTCATAAATTACACATTGAATTGAAAATAACTTCTGCACGAACACTGCGCGAGCATTTCATCAATTCATGCTAACATAGTAAATAGTGTAAAATATTGCTTTTTTTTCATTCTTCCTTACTGATGTGTTTTTTTTAGACATATCTGTATTCCGAATATGTGTTTCTTGTGATTTTTTTTTCTCTTTATGTGAATGTTTGCCATCGCTGCCTGCACTGTAGGGGTGGCTGCGGGCCTCTGTCAAGTTGCTTGTGCCTTCAGGCAACTTTTACCCGCAGTCTCCTCCATCGCTGATGGAAATAAAAATTATTATTATTATTATTATTATTAAGACGGTCCTGCTCCACTCTCACCACCATCAGAACATATCTTCAAAGCTATTACCGCAAAGAAAAAAGCAACACACCACTCCCGGGAGGGCTCAAAACTCTAACCTTTCGGTTAACAGCCGATCGCGCTAGCCCATTGCGCCACAGAGGCAGTCTTGCTCCACTCTCACCATCATCAGAACTTATCTTCAAAGCTATGAGCGCAAAGAAAAAGAAGCGCTGCACCACCACCACCAGGTGGGCTCGAACCTCCAACCTTTCGGTTAACAGCCGATCGCGCTAGCAAATTGCGCCACGAAGACAGTCCTGCTCCACTCTCACCACCATCAGAACATATCTTCAAAGCTATTACCGCAAAGAAAAAAGCAACACACCACTCCCGGGAGGGCTCAAAACTCCAACCTTTCGGTTAACAGCCGATCGCGCTAGCCCATTGCGCCACGGAGACAGCCCTGCTCTACTCTCACCACCATCAGAACATATCTACAAAGCTATCAGCCCAAAGAAAAAAAAGCGCCATACCACCACCGGGTGGGCTCGAACCTCCGACCTTTTGGTTAACAGCCGATCGCGCTAGCCGATTGCGCCACGAAGACAGTCCTGTTCCACTCTCACCACCATCAGAACATATCTTCAAAGCTATCAGCCCAAAGAAAAAAAACGCCGCACCACTACCGGGTGGGCTCGAACAACCAACTTTTCGGTTAACAGCCGATCACGCTAGCCAATTGCGCCACGGAGACAGTCCTGCTCCACTCTCACCACCATCAGAACATATCTTGAAAGCTATCAGCCCAAAGAAAAAAAAGTGCCGCACCACCACCGGGTAGGCTTGAACTACCAACTTTTCGGTTAACAGCCGATCACGCTAGCCAATTGCGCCACGGAGACAGTCCTGCTCCACTCTCACCACCATCAGAACATATCTTCAAAGCTATCAGCCCAAAAAAAAGCGCCGCACCACCACCGGGTGGGCTCGAACCTCCAACTTTTCGGTTAACAGCCGATCACGCTAGCCAATTGCGCCACGGAGACAGTCCTGCTTCACTCTCACCACCATCATAACATATCTTCAAAGCTATCAGCCCAAAGAAAAAAAAGCGATGCACCACCACCGGGTGGGCTCAAAACTCCAACCTTTCGGTTAACTGCCGATCGCGCTAGCCAATGGCGCCACGGAGACAGTCCTGCTCCACTCTTACCACCATTAGAACATATCTTGAAAGCTATCAGCCCAAAGAAAAAAAAGCACCGCACCACCAACGCGTGGGCTCGAACCTCCAACATTCCGGTTAACAGCTGATCACGCTAGCCAATTGCGCCACGGAGACAGTCCTGCTCCACTCTTACCGCCATCAGAACATATCTTAAAGCTATCAGCCCACAGCAAAAAAGCGCCACACCACCACCGGGAGAGCTCGAACCTCCAACTTTTCGGTTAACAGCCGATCGCGCTAGCCAATTGCGCCACGGAGACAGTCCTGCTCCACTCTCACCACCGTCAGAACATTTCTTCAGAGCTATCAGCCCAAAGAAAAAAAAAGCGCCGCACCACCACTCGGGTGGGCTCGAACCTCCAACCTTTCGGTTACAGCCGATCGCGCTAGCCGATTGCGCCACGAAGACAGTCCTGCTCCACTATCACCACCATCAGAACATATCTTCAAAGCTATTACCGCAAAGAAAAAAGCAACACACTACTCCCGGGAGGGCTCGAAAGTCCAAGCTTTCGGTTACCAGCTGATCGCGCTAGCCCATTGCGCCACGGAGGCAGTCTTGCTCCACTCTCAGCATCATCAGAACATATCTTCAAAGCTATCAGCGCAAAGAAAAAAAGCGCTGCACCGCAACGGGTGGGCTCGAACCTCCAACCTTTCGGTTAACAGCCGATCGCACTAGCCCATTGCGCCACGGAGACAGTCTTGCTCCACTCTCACCACCATCAGAACATATCTTCAAAGCTATCAGCGCAAAGAAAAAAGCAACACACCACTCCCGGGAGGGCTCGAAACTCCAACCTTTCGGTCAAAAGCCAATCGCGCTAGCGCATTGCCCACGGAGACAGTAGTGCTCCACTCTCACAACCGTCAAACATATCTTCAAAGCTATCAGCGCAAGAAAAAAGCAACACCCCCTGTCCCGGAGGGCTCGAAACTGCAACCTTTCGGTTAACAGCCGATCACGCTAGCCAATTGCGCCACCGAGACAGTCCTGCTCCACTCACACAAGAACATAAGTTCAAAGTTATCCGCCCAAAGAAAAAAAGCGCCGCACCACCAACGGGTTGGCTCCAAACTTCAACCTTCGGTCAACAGCCGATCGCGCTAGCCAATTGCGCCACGGATACAGTTCTGCTCCACTCTCACCACCATCTGAACATATCTTCAAAGCTATCAGCCCAAAGAAAAAAAAGCGCCGCACCAACACCGTGTGGGCTCGAACCTGCAACCTTTCGGTTAACAGCCGATCGCGCAAGCCAATTGCGCCACGGAGACAGTCGTGCTCCACTCTCGCCACCGTCAGAACATATCTTCAAAGCTATCAGCCCAAAGAAAAAAAGCGCCGCACCACCACCGGGTGGGCTCGAACCTCCAACCTTTCGGTTAACAGCCGATCGCGCTAGGCCCAATTGCCCCACGGAAGACAGTCGTGCTCTAACTCTCACCACCGTCGAACATTTCTTCAGAGCTATCAGCCCAAAGAAAAAAAAGAAAGGCCGCCCACCACTCGGGTGGGCTCGAAACCTCAACCTTTCGGTTAACAGCCGATCGCGCTAGCCAATTGCGCCCACGAAGAAAGTCTGCTTCCACTTCACCACCATCAGAACATATCTTCAAAGCTATTACCGCGCAAAAAAAGGCAACACAACCACTCCCGGAGGGCTCAAAACTTTAAACCTTTCGGTTACACAGCCGATCGCGCTAGCCCATTGCGCCACGGGGAGGCAGTCTTGCTCCAATCTCACAATCATCAGAAACATATCTTCAAAGCTATGAGCGGCAAAGAAAAGAAGCGGCTGCACTACCACCGGTGGGCTTGAAACCTTCAACCTTCGGTTAAACGGCCGATCGCGCTAGCCAATTGCGCCACGGAGACAATAGTGCTTCACGCTCACCACCATCAGAACATATCTTCAAAGCTATCAGCGCAAAGGAAAAAAAAGCAACGGGTACACCCCACCCGGAAAGGCTCGAACCTTCAACTTTTCGGTTAACAGCCCGATCGCGCTAGCCAATGGCGCCCCGGAGACAGTCCTGCTCCATTCTCACCACCGTCATAACGTTTCTTCAGAGCTATCAGCCCAAGAAAAAAAGCGCCACACCACCACCGGGTGGGCTCGAAACTCCTACCTTTCGTTAACAGCCGACGCGCTAGCCAAGTGCGCCACGGAGACAGTCGTGCTCCACTCTCACACCATCAGAGATATCTTCAAAGCTATCAGCGCAAAGAAAAAAAAGCGCCGCAACCACCACCGGGTGGGCTCGAACCTCCCCTTTCGGTTAACAGCCGATCGTGCTAGCCAATTGCGCCACGGAGACAGTCCTGCTCCACTCTCACCACCATCAGAACATATCGTCAAAGCTATCAGCCCCAGAAAAAAAATGCGCCGAACCACCAGTGGGCTCGAACCTCCAACCTTTCGGTTAACAGCCGTCGCGCTAGCCAATTGCGGGCACGGAGACGTCCTGCTCCACTCTCACCACCATCAGAACATATCTTCAAAGCTATCAGCACACGGAAAAAAAAAGCAAGCCGCACCACCACCGGTAGGGCTCGAAAACCTATACCTTTCGGTTAACAGCCGATCGCGCTAGCCAATTGCGCCACGGAGACAGTCCTGCTCCACTCTCACCACCATCAGAACATATCTTCAAAGCTATGAACCGCAAAGAAAAAAGAGCGCGCACCACCACCCCAGGTGGGCTCGAACTCCAACCTTTCGGTTAACAGCCGATCGCGCTAGCACAATTGCGCCACGAGACAGTCCTGCTCCACTCTCACCACCATCAGAACATATCTTCAAAGCTATCAGCCCAAAGAAAAAAAGCAGACACACCACCACCGGGTGGGCTCGAAATACCTAACTTTCGGTTAACAGCCGATCGCGCTAGCCAATTGCGCCACGAGACAGTCCTGCTCCACTCTCACCACCATCAGAACATATCTTCAAAGCTATCAGCCCAAGAAAAAAAGCGCCCACCACCACCGGGTGGGCTCGAACTACCAACTTTTCGGTTAACAGCCGATCACGCTAGCCAATTGCGCCACGGAGACAGTCCTTCTCTCACTCTCACCACCATCAGAACATATCTTCAAAGCTATCAGCCCAAAGAAAAAAAGCGCCATACCACCCACCGGGTGGCTCGAACCACCAACTTTCGGTTAACAGCCGATCAGCGCTAGCCAATTGCGCCCACGGAGACAGTCCTGCTCCACTCTCACCACCATCAGAACCATATCTTCAAAGCTATCAGCCCAAAGAAAAAAAACGCAGCACCACCACCGGGTGGCTCGAAACTACCAACTTTTCGGTTAACAGCCGATCACGCTAGCCAATTGCGCCACGGAGACAGTCCTGCTCCACTCTCACCACCATCAGAACATATCTTCAAAGCTATCAGCCCAAAAAAAAAGCGCCGCACCACCACGCGGGTGGGCTCGCACCTCCAACGTTCGGTTAACAGCCGATCACGCTAGCCAATTGCGCCACGGAGACAGTCCTGCTTCACTCTCACCACATCATAACATATCTTCAAAGCTATCAGCCCAAAGAAAAAAAAGCGCCGCACCACCAACGGGTGGGCTCGAAATTCCAACCTTTCGGTTACGATCGCGCTAGCCTATTGCGCCACGAAGACAGTCGTGGTCCACTCTCACCACCGTCCAGAACATATCTTCAAAGCTATCAGCGCAAAGAAAAAGGAACACACAACTCCCGGAGGCTCGAAACCCCACCTTTCGGTTAACAGCCGATCGCGCTAGCC